>APFE031407750.1:20701-126841 GCA_000404065.3 Pinus taeda
TATATTATTTATATTTATTGCACATTTATATAGTAGATTAAATGTGTAGGCATTATAAGAATCTAATTATTTAATTAAAATGATTATATAAATCAACTTTAATGACAATGTCAATGTGAATAAGGAGAACTAATAGGAGTTATAATTTTCTTGAGAGAAATTATATTTAGATCTAATGAAAAATATTTGAAAACACAAATTCAAAAATTGTATTATGGGGATGTAATATCTGAAATTTAACTCATAAAATTTTATTATTTTTCTCTTTTATCATTTCTTCCTTATGTTTAGACAATTGATTTAAGGTGCTATATCAAAGAATTTGTACTCATCAATATGGAAGTAATAATTCTCCATGCTAATAAATCTATTTTCATTATTAATTTAACCTTTGGTTATATATAATTTTTTCCATATATTTGATATTTTTTTTAATTACAAATATACAACTACTTTTATATTCTTAAAAAAAACCTATAAAAATCAATTCTCACTTCTTATTTTACAAAAACCTCTCATATAAGTTTCAATTTTTTTAATTTATAATTTCAAATTTTACATATTATTATAACTTTTATAATTTTTTTTTCTTAAAAAACATCCTGAACTCACGTACACTAATTAACACCCTGAACTCACGTACACTAATGTATTGAATTTAGACCTAACCCTAGCACTAGCACTATAATGTATTGAATTTAATGTACTGAATTTAGACATAGCCGTAGCACTATTTTGCATATTTTTACAATGACAACTTTTCATTTGCCTTTTCAGATAATGCGGCCAATACTCTCTTCTCTTTACTAATATTGAAAATACTGTTGCAATAAGCAAGCAGGGGAAAGCTTTCCTCCTGATCTGTTATAATATAGGAATATAGTGGTTAGTATTCTTGTTGATGATGCCATCAACTCGGGTTTATTATTTTGAACCTCTATGACACAGTAATAAAGACAATTTACCCAACTTTGTAGGGATTTATGTACTTCCATCTTAATTTTCCCAACTCTGTGAGGATATGTGTACTTCCATCACTTTAAAGTTTATGGCTTTGTCAAAGTTCAGTGTTATTGCTGTGGAAAAAACTTATGATTGGCAATTTTCATTGCAATAAGTTAAAAAAAAAAAAAAAAAAAACACATTGTTATGCCAAGACAATAGCAGGGACAAAGGAAGCATGATCTCCACTTCTCCTCCCCCATCTGAGAATCGTGCTAGGTCAATCCTCCTCCATCTAAGAACTGTACTAGGTCAACAGAGACATGGCAATGATTCACATGGAACCTGGCCATCCTAAAACGTTGGGCTAGGAGGATAAAGCTATTGGATTTTGGAATGCACTAAGCTTTAAGATAAGTCAACAAGGATGGGAAATGACAAGCACAATTAAGATCCAGAAACCAGTAGCTCCATGGCATCTGGAAAACAGTCCTTGTCATTGGGTTTCTATGGCCATTGTTTTCGTAACTCCCAGATGGTCACCTAAGGAGTATATCTAGCACCTTTATAGATAAAGGTAGATAGGCCTTTGAAACTGGCTGAACAGAGGTGGCTCCTCCTTGCTTCCTACTTTCTGTTGTAAAAATAGTTTTCATCTATTTATGTGATTGATAGAAAGCTATTTACAATTCAATTATAAAATTCAAGTATAATTCAACTGACTAATTGCGAGCTCGTCAATTCAAATTTCATATTCAAAAGTTACATTCCATACAAATTTACTAATAAATATTTTACACTTTATTGACACGAAAGGAAAAATGGTTATAGAATTTGTAAAAATTGTTCCATTTCATAAAAGTTTTACATCTAATTCACTGAAGGAAATGCTTCTGCAGCTTGTAAAAACTATTCTACCTCTCTTGTGAACCAACACGTCATTTTCACTTGTATGTCTCATTTACCAGAGGTTGGAATCGTTGGATTGGGGCAATATGAAAAATCCTAGTGTGAAATTGATGGAGTCAGACAAGGAAGGTGAGCCTTGGGAAGATAGATGCAGCTGAAGGAACAGATCAAGCCCCATACCACTTTTCCGGGCTTGAAAATTGATCAATTTGCACAATACAAACTGGAGAGTTTTGGCACCCCAAAAAAAACATTATGAGAACATTTAAGTGTTTCAAATAAAAATTCGATACAAGATAGACAAGTCTATGAAAGCTCCGTAACTATGTTGCAGAGTAACCAAGCATTGACCTGTCTGGTGCCTATAGACCTTCCAACAAAAATTTATTTGAAGAAGATATTGTCCGGTATCATTTCTGACATAAAATGATTCATGATCCTTCACATTTTGATAGAAAGTGTTCCATTATCCTTCAAAATTTTCCTCAATTTTACTGCAGTATTACATGTTAAAATTTATATTTTCAAACCTATTAAAACCCATGTACAAATGACAGCACAGTGCACACAGTGTAAGGCTAGTCATTGTTGACAGAAAAACATAATTTATCAACACTGCAAAATAGTTTGCATTGAAGAAAAATTTGACACAAAAACCAGAAACTATGGTAAATTGGCAATAATGGCAGAAACAACGCTTGCCAGACAAATCAAGAGCCTTTCATATTTAACAACCAACACTGGGAGCTATCCACCAAATTATGTGTATCAGTGGACTAACATATAGGATTACAGTTTCACAAATGAAAAGGCATGAATATTTGAATATACTTTAGGAAACATCCCATCTCTATGAATGTGGAATTGATTAAATCATACCTACAAGATAATGGCTGAAATGCCATTGCTAAATTAGATTCTGGACTCACAACCAACAACAAAGTTATTTAATCCTGGCTGTAGTAGTCACCTCAAACCAAATAGCTCAAGGCATAATTACCAAAAAAAATTGTAGTGTAATTTATGTTGGACTTATTAATCGTAGCTGAAATGTCACAGCACTAGCTGGTACCAGCGAAAGACTATTGAATGATTGAAGATCTACCAGAAGCTGAGCAATGTCAATAGCAAATGAAACTAAGAGAAGAAAATGAAATTTAACAAAAAATCTAGAAGAAACTTGCACCCTGCATATGGTAAGTTATAACAACTGTCAATAACATGTAGGTCTAAGCACGCATTATGAATTCATCCAATGCAAAATCCATTGTATACTGGCAGTCTGGATATACATTACATTACAATATTAAGCCGAACAAACAATAAATGCAGAATGCCAAATAAAGCCCCGTACAGAAGGGCTTGATACAAATGCTTCTAGGGGAGAAGATCAGGCATGAGCAAAAGTCATTCAAATTGCTGTAACTAAGAGAAACCCCGAACCTCCCAGAAAGTAAAAGCATGAAGCAGATATTTGAGTAAAGAGCTGCGATGTATTTTGAAAGAAAGATAACATCAGCACATTTGATATCCTTCTCTGATCATCATAGTTACTCATTTTCTAGGGCTTTTGAGTAATGGAGAGATATCTAGCCTCCCAGTAGTCTAAAGTTCAGAGCAACCTAAAGAGACAGTGAATTAAAAAACCATTCAAGTATACTGAATCGTACCTCTAAAAGAGTAATATGGATCTGCTAACCCCAGCTTGCAGAATGGATAACAAGCTTTCGTCATGTCGGAAGGATGGAAGTATTCCTACCTCTGCCATTTCTGAGGAAAAAGAACCTGCCGCCCCCAGAGAAAGATCTTTTCATGGAGAATTTATTCTTATCACCATCCAATTGCTTGCTGAAGACCTTCAAGTTATTTTCTTCAGCAGTTTTGAAAGGCTGCACACTTGATGAGGCTCCAGCTCCTGCTTCATCCACACTGTAAAGGGCCTCAGATCCCCCATTCCCAAGATGGCCACTGCATGAAACCCCAACCCCGCCTTCATTCTCATTAGGAAAATGCTTCAATCTTCCATCTTCCAAGCTCCTATGAAGATCAGTGACAGATATTGAGAAACTTGAATCCACTGAAAAAGATCTCCTCATGGGGAGCTGTGGCATCTCTGCAGACATAAAAAGCTCTTTGCATTGAGATGTGCTGTCATTTCTCCCATGCTTGCTGACCAAGTCACTCTGTGCTCGGATATGCGATGTGGTCATTTCAGTCGGGGCTTCAATGGCCATCCCTTGCCCTGATTCTTCGTGTAAAGAGCTTTCTCCAGATTCGTTTTCATATGGGTTTTGCAATGGAGAATCGACAGTGGATTCAGAAACTTCTTCAGACGGAATCTCTACTCCTTCCACAGGGGTAGGAACCAAGGCTACAATATTGGCACGGCAGAGAGGGCAGTTTGAATGGGTACTGAGCCACATATCAATGCAGGGCAGATGAAAAGCATGTGTGCATTTGGGAAGAAGCCTGAGATTCTCGTCATCTTGAAATTCACTCAGGCAAACTGCGCATTCATTATCGTCTACCAGGCCATCGCCTCTTTTGTATTTGAAAGCTGGGAGAGAATTGATGACAGATTCATCAAGCCCACGAGTGAGAATGGGCCATTCACGTGGAGGACCTTCGCGATAAAATGGGTCATTATTTTCATGATCCTCCCGGGTTCTCTGTCTGAATGCATCCCACTTTGTGCAGTATTTAGCTATTATGGTATAGTAACTAACTAGCAAGAAGGCGCCGGCCAGGATGCCTATCAGGGCTATAACCAGAGGAGAAAAATTGGGATTTGATTGCTGTGCGTGTTGAGGTATTGGGGGAGGAAACATATTGGACTGTGGAATCCAGGGAGAATCCATCTGGGATTTTATCCTCTTTCAAGGACTCGACTCTAGACATTCATTTGTAAAGCCCGCATGCCATCCTGCTCAGTGTTTCAGAAATCAAATCAATATTAGCAATCATGATTTCAAACACATCAATGGACTGTGGGATTTTCAAGATAACCTACTGTCAAACTTCATTCAATAAAAACCAATGCATAATTCAATGACACAGATGGGAAAGAAAACACAGAGAGAGGGGATGATTTTTTCAAAGCAGAAGAACCCAATTACCCGGCTTTAAAATCTAACAGAGAGAACCCAAATGAAGTCAGCGTCTCCATATTGTTAAAAAAACAGTAAAATACTGGAATTTTCAGGATAGCCCACCGCCAAAAGTCAATGAAATCGAAAAAAAACACAAGCTGCTTACTTTGCAAGCGAGAAAATTTTAGTAATGGACGGCCCAGTTGAAATTGAAACGCTGAATCTTTGCGTGGACAAAGGGCGAAAATCCCAAATACGAAACGTCCGAATAGTATACGATGCCTATACGGTAAAGCTTCAAAATTGACACTCGCTTGCACACTTTTTAGAAGCTTTCCAATATGGGATTCGACCTGACATATGGGAGTCGTCAGAAACATTTTGATAGGGATCACAGCGCAACTGTGTACGTTGTATGACTGGGAGGCGTGGCCGACCCATTGTATGTTGTGAGTTTTTTTATTGGTATTTGGATAATTTTAACTATAAATATATATAAATAAATAAATAAAAACCTCTACAGCATAACAATTAAGCTATGGCTCACCCAAATGCTTTGTTTTTCAAAAAAAATTATGGAATTTGATGATTCTAAATTACATATTTTATTATTTAAATTATCATATTATTTTAAACATGAAAATGGTCTAAACATTTTTAATAAAGTTGCAAAAATTTATATTTTATTAATTAAGAATTGAACTTTTAACCTAGGATGGATAATGGGTTCCAAAACATTTAATAAGATTGTGGCAATTTATGTCATTTTGTAGAGTTAATTTAATATGGGTGTTTATGATAAAATAAAAATAAATTATAGATAGAATTTGAAAAATGTATAAGAATGATAATTTTAAATGTATAAATATTTATTGAAATTTAGGCTTCTGGCGTGATATATATTTTAAAATAGAATTAACTATTTATAGAACATTCTATTTTTAACTTATACAACTGACTAATATTTATATAACCTCGTTGATTTAAATTATTTAAATCTCCCTTTATTTGATATTTTATTTAAAATATAATTAACCTATATTTATTTAAAATATAGTCAACTATTATCTATTACTCGATTATTTTATGAGTATATTAATTCACTTATTTTAATATATATTTATAAAATGGTCAATTTACGTTTATTTAAAAAAATATAAATTAATAACCGAATTAACTAATTTGAATAAAAATGAATAAATAAATAAAATTAACAATTAAATAAATAAATATTTTGGTCTAACTAGCCGTTTCTCTGTCAAATTCTAGCTGTTACGTGGATATTCTGCCCGATCTATTTATAATGCATAGCAAGATCTGCTCATTCAACTTGTCCTAATGATGAACCACACTGGTTGGTTATTCTGCCCGATCTATTTATAATGTATAGCAAGATCTGCTCATTCAACTTGTCCTAATGATGAACCACATTGGTTAGTTTGAAACGTGTCAACAAAATTATCTCTATGTGATTTTCGCCGAAGGTTCTTCTCTAATTTTCTTCTATTTTTTTCCTTCAATTTTCCTCACATGCAAGTATGTGACCTTTCACCTTCCTTTTCTCCTATTTTCCATTATTTCCATAAATAAATGCCAATTAATACCACTTTGCCTTTCCCAATTTCCATAGTCATAAATTAATCACCAATGATCCCCATCACTATGTTTTTGCTCAACATTCAACTTGGAATACGTGTACCAAGACCTTGGTTATTATTTTTTATTTATTTACATAGGAAATCAGCCAGAGGTTGTTGCAAACCCCTCCCCCTTAGGGGAACACCGTCCTTGGTGTTCAATGACACTTATAAACCAACAAACACATGTTACCTATGGAGCTTTATACCATACCTCGATGCAACATTTACATCATATCCATCTATTGAAAACATAACCAACATATCATGAACACCATACAGCTTATTAGAGCTTTATAACACAAATTAATGTGATATTTACATACATATGCATATACATATACTTAAAGAAAACACAACATCAAACCATATATCAAAATACATCGACTCAATCGACAAATAGAGAGGGATACATGGCCCGCATCTAATCAACCATCTCCTATGTAGCTTCATCGGGCCTAAAGTGCTTCCATTGCACTTTAACTTGCTCGATTGCTTGATTCTGGGGCATGAGCATCTTTTGCTACAAAATGCATTGAGGTTCTGGCTGTAATTCTCCTTTTGGATCCACCTGCAATATAGACCAGTCAATCACATTATAAACATCCTTCACATACTTCTTAATCAATGACACATGGAAAACATCATGGACTTTCATTGTCGGAGGTAATGCAAGTCAGTAGGCTACTAGTCTAATCCTCTCAGGAATCTTGAAAGGCCCACACTACTGAGGTGCCAGCTTGGCAAATGATCCAATCCTCAAGGAGCTCTTCATGGGCTTGACATGCAAGTACACATGTTCCCCAACTCGAAACTCCTTAAACACCTTGTGTTCATCTGCATAACTCTTATGCATGTCCTGTGTTATCTTTACATTCTTCTTGATAACCTGCATTTCCATTCCATCTTTGCCAAAATGTTCGGTCCAATCAACACCTTGTTCACTGGATCACTTTAATTGATGGGAGTATTACAAATTTACCCATAAAGTGCCTCAAACAGACTCATCCTCAGCAACTCCTTATACCCATTGTTATAAGCAAACTCAACCAGTGGAAGATACTCCTCCTACTTCCTTTGCTGGTGCATAACATACATCCTCAACATATCCTCCAAAATCTTATTGACCCTCTCTGTCTGTCCATTTGTCTACAAATGATAAGTTGTGCTGAAGGCCAAACTTATCCCCAAACTTGCAAACAACTCTTTCCAAAACTTGGAAGTGAACTTGGCATCTCTATTTGGCACAATCTTTCTAGGAATACCATATAACCTCACTATCACCCAAATGAAAACCTGTGTTACCTCACTAGTTGAATTCGTGGGCTTCACTGGAATGAAGTGAGGTACCTTTGTCAACTTGTCAACCACAACCATAATAGAATCATGTTGTCTAGAAGTCCTCGATAAACCTGTAGTGAAGTCCATGGAAATGACCTCCCATTTCAACTATGGAATCGAAATCGGTTGCAATAAACCACCTGGATGTTTACACTTTGCTTTTACATATTGACAATCCAAACATCTTGCAACAAACTCTACCGCCTCTTTCTTTAAGTTCGGCCAATTGTAGAACTTCTTAACTGCTATCAATGTCTTCTGATACCCCAGATGACCTAAATACAACTTGACATGAAATTCCCTCAAAATAACCTTCTTGAGCTCACTATTGTTCGACACACAGATCTTGTCCCTAAATATGATCAAACCATCTGCCATGAGATGATAGTCCACATCCTGTTCACTTGTACCTTGCTACTGTAACCTGTGCTTAAGGTGTTGGTACCTTGATCCTGTTGTCATGCCTATAAGATCTGATCCTGTAAATCTATCCCATATGAACTCATAGTTGCTATGTGATTTACCTATACTCTTCTACTAAGAGCATCTGCAACCTTGTTCTCTTTTCCCTTGATGTACCCAATCTCGTAGTCAAATTCATTGATCGTAGTCAACCACCTAGTTTGCCTGGCATTCAGATTAGGTTGGTCAAATAAGTGTCTCAATCCATTATGATCACTCATTAAGATGAACTTCTTATTAAGAAGATAATGTCTCCACGTCTTCAATGCATGGATGATAACTTCCAATTCAAGATCATGAGTTACATAATTCTGCTTGTGCTCATTCAGTTTCCTTGACTCACAGCATACTACCTATCCTTCCTGCATCAAGACTCCACTAAGTCCCCTCTTGCAAGCATCTATACATACCAAAAACTCTTTTTTCTGGATCTGCAATATTTAGAACTGAAGCATTTGTAAGCAACTGCTCAACACTAGCTGCACATTCATCTGTCCATTCAAATTTCTTCCCTTTTTGTTGCAAGGATGTGATAGGATAGGAAATCTGTGAGAAGTTCCCGATGAACCACCTATAATAGCCTACTAACCCCATGCATGACCTAACCTCATCCACATTCTTAGGAGTTTCCCACTCCATGATAGCTCTAATATTTTATATCCACTGCTATACCTTTCTTAGAAACCACATACCCCAAATAATGAACCTTTATTTGAAAGAACCCGCATTTACTAAGTTTGGCTTACAACTGATGCTCTCTCAACAATATTAACATTGTTGCCAAATGTTCTACATGCTTTTCCTCATTCCTAGAATATATCAATATGTTATCAATGAATACAATCACAAACTTGTCCTTATAAGGACACAACACTCTAGTCATCAAACACATGAAAATAGTTGGAGTAGTAGTCAAACCAAAAGGAACCATAATAAACTCATAATGCCTATACATGGTCTGAAAGGCAATATTGTATATGTCCTCTTCTTCGATGCGTACCTGATGACATCATGATCTCAAATTAATCTTTAAGAACACTGTTGCTCCCTTCAACTGGTCAAACAAAACATCAATCCTCGACAATGGATACTTGTTCTTTATCGTCACCTTGTTCAATTGCCTATAGTCTATGCACAATCTAAGAGTACCATCATTCTTCTTCATAAACAACATTGATGCACCCCAAGGCAACACACTTGTCCTAATGTATCCCCTGTTAAGCATTTCCTTCAACTGCAACTTCATTTCCACCAACTCCAGAGTGCTCGTCCTGTATGGTGCCTTTGATGCTGGTGTTGTTCTAGGCATCAACTCAATAGAAAAGTTGACTTCCCTATGAGGCGGTAACTCTGAGATCTTTGTTGGGAATACATCCTGAAACTGTTGCAAAACCAGAAACCTCTTCAAGACCTCAGGATCCCCAACATCATTACCTCTATCATTGGAAATACGAACTACAAACAACACACATCCTTGCCTGCTACTGTGCTTGGTCTGCATTGATGTAACCATTCTCACTGATATAGGCTTCTTCTTACCCTGTAAGATTCTCTTCTCTCCATCATCACCCAAACACTCAATAGCCTTATCACAACAATCCACCTTAGTTATGTGAATGTACAACCAATCCATACCCAACAACATAACGTATGATCCCAACAGAAACACATTTAGATGTGTTGATGTAGACATACCATTAAGCTCAAATACACAAGCTCTTACCTAATGATGAACTATTTTCTTAATACATGTAGCCAACTGCACTAACCAAGATTATGCATGCACTTCTTTATTTAAACCACACTTATCCACCAGGTCAGGACTGATATAACTATAGTTTGATCTAGGGTCAATCAAAATAGAAACAACTTGATCACAAAGCTTACCTTCCATTTCAATAATAGATGTAGATGATCAGGCTGCCTATTATCCAATACTGTATAAATCGAAGGAATACTCTGTCCAACATCCCCGACTGTTTGTGCCTCCCGAGCACTGTAGATCTGCGGTCTGCCACCATGATGTTGTAGACAATATCTCCTTTGATGATCCTTGCCACAAGTTTAACACGACAAAGGATTCTTGCCATCACCCTTGTTCTGCTCCTCAAATTGAAATCTCTGTCCTTTTTAGCTGCATTGAAATTCTTGTGCAGCGTTGCATTCTCCTTGTCATTTGTATCATGTGGTTTTCCTCTATTCTTAACCCACTTCCTGTAACATTCTCCTCCCACATTTACCCAAATTAACCGATCCACTGGGGTAAACATGTGACGAGAGTCTACTATGATGTATTTCAACTCCCCAAGTACAGTTAAGGAAGTGGAACTGACAAAATACAACCAAACTGACCTTCCCCAGGAGCTACAAACCCTTCAGGAGGTAACCAACCCTTCCAAATGCTTAACCCCTAAGACAACTTATCTTTCTACTGTCCTAGAGCCTCAATCGCTTTCATGCCAAGGCATACATGCGACCAAAGCCTTCTAGTCCTACAGCTAGGCATGCCAACGACTGTGGACTTTTCTAGGCAGTTTTGAGCCAGCGACCGTGGATTTTGTGCCACTTTTTCAGGGCCGGGACTTAGGCCACTGCCCATAACTTCATAAAACTTTTAGAAATGATAAATGACATTGGAACAAAGGTACTAATGCAAACACTTGATCAATGACTTGACTATACCCCTGCTAGCCATGACAAACATTTCACCAAACATGTAATTTACAAGTCATAATCAACAGACCTGAGCATAGAGGTCTCATACTTATCTGAGATTCGTAAGGAAGCATTGCTTCCTTATCACACTAGGTGCATTATCATCTATTAGGTCATATATTCATTGTACTTTCAATTTCTAATCAAAACAAGATGAAAGCCATATATTAACTGTGTCATAAAACATACTCGTAACGAAGAAAAATATCAAAAATATAACAACCATAAAATCCATATATAATTAATATATTTACATATGAAATACCATCCTTCCCTCTTCGTTGGAGACTTTTAATTCCTTATGATAAAAGTTGAATCTAGAACAATATTACCTTTTCTCATCAATTTTGCAAAACAATCTTAATTTCAACTATATAATTTACAAAATTAAATAATATATATATATATATATATATATAAATATATAATATATATAATTTTTTTTTCCACATATTTTTCATAGTGCTGAATCATTTTAAACCAATAAAATTTACAATTTCACCAAATTTTTTATCCCCAAATTCAGAGGAAAGGGGCAAAAACTCAATTGGAAACAATAAACTCGAATAGACCGTGATGGCAGCTTCAAAATACATCTACAACGATATTATCAAAATCAACGTGCTCGGAAATTGACCACACTACCTCAGCATGCCAATTTTGGTTCGACAACCCGCCATGCCCCTTTCCCGCAACCAGTTCCACGCACAACTCGTATTGGAATACCGGTTTTTGACACCGCTTTATGCACACGAGAGCGGTTTTGCAGGCCTCAGTCCTGCGGAAACGGGTTTCCCCATCTTCAACTACGCCTCGCAACCCCCTCCCATATCCCACAGGATTCCGGCACCGCTGCCACCCCATCTCATGCGGGGAAATTCCCTTTCGGCCGCCGGAATTGTTCCACGGGCCTTCCGATTGCAGTCGACATAGCAAGTGTATATCGCAGCGCACCATCGAGCTGAGAGATAAATACACAACATTTATGCGCTAGGCCGCTGTTCATATGGAAGCAAATTTTGGCGAGGGCGGCGTGGGGGACTCGCCCTCCTCTGCCATAGCCAGATGGAAGAGCAGCATTTGGAGAGGTTTTCAGTATTATCTGGACAAATCTACCCCGCACAGATTGGGTAGATGGTTGGGGTTTGCAGTGCTGGCGGCCATTTATGTTGTGAGGGTTTTTTCCATAGAGGGGTTTTACATAGTCTCTTACGGACTAGGAATTTATATATTGAATTTATTGATAGGGTTTCTGTCACCACAAGCCGATCCGGAGATGGAGGGGCAATCGCTGCCTACCAAGCAGTCCGACGAATTCAGGCCGTTTGTTCGGCGCCTGCCCGAGTTTAAATTCTGGTTTTTTCCGACACCTTTGCCGTTATTTTTAGAGTTCAGGGTTTGTTTTTAAGAGCAAATAACCCATTGATGGAGTCGGTGCTCAAATTCGTTGTGCTGTTTCCGTTGCGAATCTATTTTTTTTTAGCTGGCAAACAAAATTAATCGTTGAAGTCGGGGATTATTTATTTAGGGTTTTAATTGTGGATCTCTTTTACTTATTTGGAAATGATTATTTCATTAAGCAGGACAGATTATACACAATATAACACTGAAAAAATGAGTGGCTTAGCTAGAATTCTGGCAATCTGGTTGACTAGACAAAGGCAGTTACATGAAGATAAAGTTTGATGTTGCTTTCATTTGCATTGCATTAATGTGTTCATTTTAACATAGCTTTTGCACAATAATTCTCTAGTTCCTTAAACATCCTTCAAACCTTCTGCACCACACAGCTTGCGGGATATATTTAGAGATAAATTACAGTAGATTTTTTAGAGAATTAAGTCATGACGTAAGTATGCATAATGTAAAAAAATCAGACAATCCATTACTGATAGTGCTATTGAAACCCTAAAAAATAGGGTTCATGCTTGAAACAGGCTGCAGCTTACAATACTTTTCCGCTGATTCGAGCGTTCATCCTGCCACTTTCTTAACCAATCTGTCCAACCCATTAAATATATCATAAGTGCATGAACATGGAGAGCAAGAGCAATGCGTTAAAGATTATCCATAACTATTTATGCGGTTTTGTACCCTTAAGCTAGTATACCTTAACCAACTCTAAACCATGTAAATGCACAGGTTTCCACATCATGCCTTGTGTGCTCACATTGGCTTTGCGTTTGTCACCCATGTGATGTATAGAGGCTATTATTATGTTAAGTGAATAATCTCACATGCATAACAAATATGAAGTTTATGAGGCAACAACTAGTTACTGCGCCCAAAGCTTCTTTTCCAACCTAGAAGCTGACATTGTGTGTGAGTCCTTGGGTGACGTGATAGTATCCTCCCTCACTCTGATTGGTTAGTGTTGTGCCATATGTGCCCACCATGACTTGTGTTTATTATTCATTTGATGCATACAAACTACTATTCCAATGGCTCATCCCTAGTTGGGAATTTGTCAATTATTAATAAATACTCTACCATATCCATGGGTGAGAGGGTTCGGGGCATGTGTATTTGTTCTACATGCATAGCATTTGGGAGTGAGATGAGGTTTATGAGGCATTACCCTCACCAAAAGCTTTGCTAGTATGGATGTTGGCTTAGGGGTGCAAGTCTCTGAGTTGATGCGATAGCATCCTTCCTCATTCTAGTACTAACATTGTTCATTGTTTCAGTGGCATGCCTAGTGTGCTACTTTGGCTTATGGCTTTATCCATGTGGTGTACACATGTGGCTATTGCATTGGCATACTCAGAGTTGGGATATTGTTCCAGAATCCATATTAATAATTACTCTACTTTACTTTGCTATCTAATAGGAGAATAAAACATTGTTCCACCAAGTTTCAGGGATGGGGAAGCACAAGAGTGGGGGAGACACACATGGGGGATGTATGGAAGCAACCAAAATTTTGGGGAAATTCAGGGGGGATGAGGGGATGTCGGGGTCCCCATCTCTAAAAAGATAAAAATAAAAATAGTAATGATAAAATACCAACATTAACAATTCATCCCATGCAAATTCATCATTGTGTAATGTAGATAGTAAACAATAAAATAGTACTAAATTCAAATTTGCAAATGTTATAAACATGACTTAGATCTAGATTTAGTGATGAAATACATTGATTCATAAGCAATAATGAAATAGAAATAGTAAAATATTGATACTTTGATTTAAATTCATTATTCTAGAATCTAATTAGTACTAAGAAAAATACTAGATATTGAAGTCCCAAATAGTAAATTGAAATTAATCAAAGTCAAAAATAGTGAAGAGTGACACATCAAATACTGGGCTCGAGGTCATCAATATCTAGATTCAAGACTGAAAAGTTAAAACTGAAAATTATCAATGGACAAGAAACATTGAAAACAAAAAGGAGTGAAAATGAAAGGCAAATAAAAGTGAAAGTGCGGTAGTGTTTTTATATATTGTTTTTTGTTTTTTATTTTTTCATTTTTCAAAGTAAAATTTTTGATGGGGAACTAGCAACAACCCGCGAACGACATATATTATAAATTCATAGTTCAGCCAGGACGAAGACGTTTGGAGACCACTGGAACTAGAGTTCGGATCCCAGACTCCAACAAGACGCTTATCCTTCCAGACCTACTATGACTGGCCAGGTCATCATGGATTTGCTTGAGAAAAAAAAATTGGGGGGATGCCCAGATTTTTGGGGGACCCCAAAAGCCCCCTTTTTCTGGGGTGATACCCATAAGTCCCCCTTTTGTCGGGGGATGCTTAGAAACACCCCTTTTATGGGAGGATGCCCATAAGCACCTTTTTTTTTTGGTTGTGGGGGGGAGGGGGGAGCCTAGAAGCTTCCCTTTTGGGGAAACATGCCCCTCACATTAGGGAAACATTTTCCCTTGCGTTTCCCCATGTTTTCCTAACACGGGGAAATGATTACCTCATTGTTCCACAGGGTCACGTCCCCCCACCTGGGGGTCGAGTTTCCTAGCTCCCTCACGCTCTGGGGACTTGGGGATGAGAGGGGGACATTTCCCCACGCTCCCAAAAAACAAGGTACGCGAAGAAACTTGAAAGGGGTCGTTTCCTCCATTTTTGGGGTTGTTTCCTCCACTTGGGGTCGTTTCCTAGGTGAAAAAGATCTTAAGGGGTCTCGAGGGAACAAAAAAATCGTAATTTTTAATATTTGTTGACCGACCGTGAAGGATTTACATTATGTTCATTTCACATTTCATTTTCTGTTTGCTCCTTTGTTGAACTGAACACTGCCGCCATCGCCAAGCAGCCTTCTGTTTGCTCCTTCGTTGAATGGAACACTGCCACTCATGTATCAGACTTGACTTTTATATTATTCAGTATTCAATGTTCATAGTTGGAAGTGGAACATCAATATGGTTTAAATTTTAAAGTTTAAAACTTTAAACATTTATAATTTAATAATTTATTTTCATTGTGCATTGTTAGTAAGTTAGTAGACTAGTAGTTACACTATACAATTACAAAATTACATGTATGATGTATGATTATAATTTATATCAATATGATAATGATATCAATGATCATGCTTTTCGTTTTAAATTTGTTTTAGTTATATGATTCATTGATTTATATTTTATATTTATAAGTTTTTAAGACCTCGATGTCCCCCCATGTTTCCTAAAAATTGGTGGGGAGCTTTTGCATAGGCCGCTCCTACGTATCCCCGCTCCCTTGCCTCCTCGTACCCAAAACTTGGTGGAACATTGGTTTCCCTAGGCGTTTCCTTGTCCCATGTGTGTAGGAAATGTGGTGGTGCGCTCCCCACTTTGGGGAGGTGTCTTGTGGAACACTGGAATAAAATATATTCTGTGTCTGTCACTTGCAGTCTTTATTGTTTGAATTGATTTGATTGACTTTATACCTACACTGCCATTTTTTTCCTTCGGTATGCATGTCAACTGCCTCCACCTTTTTGAAACCTAAGTTGCAGGGGAGCACCCTCCCCCTGCCTTGAAGCTACTTAAGATTGCAAAGACCATATTTGCTTACTATTACCTCACATTTAGGTGCCTTTTGAAGTTAAGAGAGGCATTTGCCAATATTGTCTAAAGTGATTCATGGCAGCATTTGAAAATCTGGGTTGCATCTGCATCTAATAGACATGAATTTCAGGAGGTGAATGAGACTGTTCTGCATCTGCACATGTCCTTACACCCATTATTATTCTTCATCTTGGTTGGCTTAACTAGCACTTGGGGGTGGGGTTAGTAGAAAACCCCACATAGATCCGAAGGTATAGAATGGGTATATGTTGGCCTTAGACAAGTTGGTCCTTGATAAGAGGAGTAGTGTGCTCAAGTACAAAGTGAGTTAAGTACATCAATAAACACGGAGTCTTTGCTAATCAGTGTGCAACTAAAGATTGAGATAGGTTGAATCTGTTGTTATTGGATTTGTCTTAGGACGCCCTGTGCTTGCTCTAGAATCTTCTTGGAATTATGGAACCTCAGATCCATATTAGATTCTTTGATTTTTTTGTTTTTTTGGATTGGATCCCTTTCCTAAAATTGAATCAATTTTAACTTTTTACAATTTGTGGATCTATTTATGGTGAAACAATTGTGGTAGCTTTCAACATCAATAATTTGTAACATCAAGATAACCAACCTGACCACAATTTTAGTTGTAGTGTCCATATGGTGCCACGACATCTAGCGAATTTACCGGGTAGCCAATGATGCCAACTTGGATTGCTGTAGGACATGTAGTGAACGAGTTCATTGTAATATATTATCACATTTGGTAGGCTCTTTAGTCACTTCATCACTGACACTCTTTGTTTTGTTAGCCTAGATGTGCATACCTCAGATTATGAGGTGCTCTTGAAGTTTACTCGAACACAATGAGTCCATCAAACAGACCCATCAAGGTTACATGAGGTTTGGTCAAACTCAGTGAGTCACGTAGTCATGCAGGATAAAAGGAACAAGAACATGTTTTAATTATTCTTTGTTCTTGTTGCAGTTTTTCATTGTTGAGAGGCTTTTTGGCTGAGAAGAATTTGGAGCACAGTAAAAAGTGTTTGCTTCGTTACTTTTTAAAGATTCTACAGTTGTTTGGAGACTAGAATCTCATGAGGACTGTAGATGCTAGTTTAGTATTTACTATTTACCGTTGGGAGACTAGAGTCACATTAGTCTTTACTATTGAGATTGATACCCTTTTTAAGATAACAAGCATATTTTCGAAGCAATTTCAACATCCTTTCACATATTTTTGTTCTTTCCATGAACATGTCGACTTAAATCTTTAACTACACTATACATAATGCTCTTATGTACTTCTTTTTCTTAGGTAACATATCATGGGAAAAACCCCAGGCATTTCCCCTCATTTTGAGGATGGTACCCATAGTAAATCCTATGTTCTTTGGGGCACAAGGCCAGGTCAACAACAATGCTCAAAACTGTTATGTCCAATATACTTATTATGATCTCAACATGCCACTTATTGGAGTAGAACCTGGGTGGAGAGCATAACACTCCATGCCACAACCACTTGGGTTGGATCCAATTGATAACAATGCTCATATAGACATATGCCAAAAGAAACCATTCAATGCCTTGGTGCTAGTTATGGGTGCAATGGATTTAAGTTGGTATATCCTTCCTGATTGAGATGAGTGTGTGGGGTAAAAATTAACTTAGGCATTGAGTGGATGCCACTTATGAGGATTTCTGGGAAATGGCTGATATTTTTCAATTTTGTTGTGCGCTTATTTCCATCCTAAGCAGAAATTCTTTAATGTGTCTGTTTAAAAAAGTGGATTATGCACTCTTTTACCAGAAATGTTGGAATACAAGCAAAAGTCATCCGACTAATAACCATTCTAAAAATTCATTTTGACAAATCATAGATTTCCATTCTTGACCTTTTTCCAGCTTCTTCTCCAAGTCCATGAACAATTTATTGCATGTTATGACCTGCAGTACACTTCTGTGTTGAATTTTTCTTAGAAGTTGCGAGGTCAGCCTGTAGCAAAGATGGATCAGGGTTTAGAAGGCAGGTTTGGTGAAGATTTTTTTGTTGTTGTTTTGAATTCCTTTAATAACATGTCAGCAATTTTCTTAATTGAAAGGTCTATACAATTTCAAGAATGTGATTGATTAGATGTCAAGAAATTTGTATTGATGAAATCCTGCAGGCTGCCATGCCAAGGTTACATTCAACTGCTGTTAAGTATTGGTTCAACCTGCAACTTCGTCTTATTATTTACGAGGTCATCAACCTCTTTGTTGCAAACATTTATCTCCACTTACTCCATTGTGAAAATTGCAGTTGCTGTTATATGATGTATCCTATTCTATTTGGATGGATCTGAGATCCAAGTTATATTGAGAGTTCTGCAAAACAATATTCTCTGGGTAAATTTAAGGTGCTATGGTTTGTAGGACCACCATTTGTGAAATTTAGGTTGCATGGAGGTATTGAGGTGCATCACATATAAAGAATTAAAAAATATGGATAAAATAGAACTTTGAACTGAAATTTATGCTGAACAGCAAAATATAAAACATAAATAATGTGGTTCATTTGCTGATTATATTAAAACACCGGCATTGAACAATAATGATGCTTCATCCTAGAGCTATGACTCATAATGACAAGGTTGTAAAATTCACGAGGTCAGATTTCAAATCAGTTTGTTTAATCAGGTACATCATGCAAAAATTGCTAATGTGCTTTTACTAATCAACAAAAGATGAAAACTTGTAATTAATAGTCTTTTGCATGATTTTCGTCTTTTACATCCTTGGTCAAGAGGCTTTTTTCATAGTCATCGCTGTCATGCATTGGCTGATTTATTGAGATTGTAATTGGAGGTAGCTGAACAAGGCCATTGAGTTCAATCTCCTCGTCTGCGCACACGACATCATTTGTGTGTTGGTCCTATTTCTAGGAAGTGCACTCTTTGAACCCTTGGTCTTTCTGAGCAAGAAGACAAAGTGTATTGTGAACACTGAATATAGATTGAGTTCTTTTCTTTATTGAATTCCAATTGGTTTCTCTTCATTGAATGAATTAAAGAGTAAGTTCGTCAATTCCTCTCTCTAAATGAGGCACCAGCGACTTGTGAGAGCAACTAAATGCAAATGTCTATAACTCTGTAGCATGTGCACCATGATGTGGATACCAATTGATGAAAACCTTGTTTTTATGCCTATCAACCAAACAATTTTGGTGAGGAAAATACACCTTGCTTATGTGAAAATTAGGCAAATTGAGTGTATATGTCAAATGCTTGCTTTGTAGAACCAAAAATCTTCTTTGTTATAGTCAAGGCTCCATTCACCACCCCTTCCCCTTGAGAATGAGGCGTTTCTTCCTTGGTTTTTCAATAACATACCGATTTGGATTGAGGGCATAAGTTACCATATGAAGAGATGTATTCAATTTGTTCTATTACACATATACAAACTTTTCTACTTCGGGTATAAGGTGGGATCTCTCATTTGTAGACCCTAGGGTATTCCTTATAGGGCATCTAGGGACTTTCATGAATGGTACCATACATTTGAAAGATGACCAAAGGACATTCTTGTTACACCCTTTCTTGGAAATTCTAAGGAATGCATATTGAACCTCTTGGAATGTGCCCCTGATGAAACTCTTCACCTTTTTTTGAACATATGTCTTGGCTTGTATTATGTATTGAAGGTCAAACATATCTTGCTAGTGGTCCTGTTGCCTCTTGACCCCCCTTCGAAAAATGCATATCATGAAGAGCAACATATGAAGGAGATTGGCCAAAAGGAAGTCTCGATGCGGTGCCCATTGTCACCTCAATATTCATCTCTCTTGATTTGGAGCTGGTGCATTACAACTCAAGGGCCGTATTTTTTGCAATGTTGCGAACATCATGATAACATCTCGATTTTATCTTGAAATCACGATTTTTTGGCCTAACGATGTTTGTCGATTTTTACCGATATTTTGATGGTATCTTGATTTTGCCAATTTTTACTTATTTTTTCCCGATTTTCCCAATTTTTTGGTTTTCCGGACCCTTGCTGATTTTATCTCGATGCTGATGTTCGCAACATTGGTTTTTTGAATATCTTGGCTTTACATTTCAAAGCACTTGAACTTAGATTTTGGCATTGAAGCGCAAAGGTTAAAGTTGTGGGGAATGGGGATAATGGACATCAAAGGCAAGCCTTTAGATGTATCAATTGGTGCCTTGAAATTGTGCATGGAGTCAAAGGAATCAGATTGGGGCCTTGAATGGATATGGATAAATTTAATTGGGCATTTTATTTTTAATGAATCCCAATGAACAAGATTTCACAACCTAACATTTGAAATCAAAGATGGAAATGCTGGAAAGATTAAACCACATCCATTGATAAGCATTCACAACAAGAAATTAAGTGAATCAAATAACTAATAGCTACATTAGTCAAAGCTACTAATTGCAACAATGTATGGATAATACAATCATTAAAACCATGCAATCTCACAAAGAAATATCAAGGAATTGACAACACAATCACTTCTTGAATTTCTTTCTCAACATATAAACTCCGGGGATCGAGAAAAGGATCCATAATTAGAATGTTTACTGAACGTATGTAGTCTATATTTATTGTCTAAAATGTCAAGTTTGAGATTTAGAAGGGGAGAGAAGAAATGGGAGGCATGTGCAAACTTTAAGTCTTCTCCAAAGTTGCCATCCAAGCCATGCAATATAAAATATTGAATCCTCTTTTACATGAGAAACTTTGTATATAAAGCCTTTGGCGCCCTCTCTTTCTTTGAGTGCAACCAACCTTGATTAAAAATTGTTCATGTGGATTGAGCATCCACATTCCTTTGGCTAGCACAACAATTCCTTTGTTCAATGCAATTGACCATTCTTGTGTGGAGAAGTTTTGAGAAAAAATGGTAGCAATTTTATTGCCAACTACTTTGTACAGATCATTTATGGATGGGCGACATTAATTTTAACTATTTGAAGGCATAGGGATGATAGAATTGACTTATTGATTTGGCTTTGAGCTTTTGATTTCACTTCTAAATTTGTGGACAATTCTACCAACTCCCTTTATTTATTTCTCTGTGGAGCTTGCCTATATAGCTCTTGGGTATCCTCAAATATCTTTGTAGACAAAATCTTCATCCTCCACGGTGCCAATCTTTGCAAAATCTTCATCCTCCATGGTGACCAATTAAAGATTGGTCCTTTGAAGGACATTCTAGACGTAAATACCTCAATTTATGACCTTCCAACTCACTAAACAAATTAATGAACTACAAGAGCTTCTTAAGTTTCGAGACCTTTAGTACGAACTAGGAGATTCTTTGTTCCTTTTCTAGTTTGATGTCTGAGATCTATACCCCCAAAGGAGGGGATTTCCGATGCTTTGGGACACAACCTAAACCAATGATTGTGGGTCCCGTGATTGATCCTAAGACATCGGGCCTAAAATGCTTGAAATCTCTCGATGGTGGCCTCACCAATTCACACGTTGAGGCCCTTTTTGATTTTTCAAGTGTAGTAGATACAAGCACTAATTTTTGAAATACTGATAATTACTTCTAATGATGTAAATATTCTTTTAGCACTTCCAATTTATCATTAAAGTAATTACACTTCAGGAATTCAACCATAAATGCACAAGGACAGTAGAGATCACAATGCACAAAGGGAACACAAGATTTACCTTGGGAAAACCCAGCAACCTTTTCTTTAGAGAAAATCTTCAGTTCAACAAGAGATACACCTAATTCTGCTAGTCAATATGATGGTCAAACTGACCTACAATGCTATGGTCAAACTTGGTCAACCAGCCCTCTTGTCAAGTCAATCTTCTGCTCAACAATCTTGGACCTCTTTGATCTTCCTAGGCTGAAATTTGGCCTCCCAGAATTTGCCCGAAAACTCAGCCCTGCTGCCTAGAATATTTTGCCCAGAATTTTGGCACTACTCCTTAGAAATTGCTGCCCAGAAGTTTGACTTGCTGCCCAAAATATGTCCAGAAGTCACACATGCGAAGTAGAGAGAGATATATATGCTTGAGATGAATTTGTCCTCCTTCGCTAGGATGCCCAAAATATGTCTTAATGGTGCCTTGTGAAGGAGGTCGAGTGCTCTATATATAGTGTTCTGCCTGTCCGAATGGGTGTCTCTTCACTGGGGCCGACTTGACTTGAAGGAGGGTCGACTTGACAAGTTTTGGAGCCAAAAATTCAAAATTCAAAATTCAATTTTTTCTCTTTTAATACTGACATGAAGAACATGTTTTATTTCAATTATTTCAAGGGCTAAACAATAAAAATGACATGAATAACGTGTCTTACTTTCTCATTATATATTTCAAGGACTAAAATATAAATTATGAAGACATACCATAGCTACAAAATTCAACAACTCAAGGTCAATTGCTTGGGCGTTGAGTGTAATACTTTAAGGGTAATACACTTGAAATGTCACAACATTGCAGTCCTTCACCTTTTGATAACTGGGTTACTCGCCTTGAATCTCCATTTAAAACCTTGATACCTTGAGACCCTAATTTCAATGATCACACATTGGTTGTTTTTGGGTGAACTGAAGCCCTAATCAAATAATGCTTTTGACATTTTGGCATGGAAGTGGGTCTCCTTGTTTTATCTGGAAAGTTGGAAGCATTATGGGAAGTTGAAACATTGTACTTCAAAGAAAGAATAGGAGTTTTGTGCTCCAAGGATACTTTTGCGCTGTGCTCCACAATGTTGGAGAGTGGGGATCTGCCTCCTGAATTGAATACTTGTCCTCCATGATAATTGATCAAATATTGGTCATTAGGGGGAGAGGGGACTGTCCTTAATGTTTGTGCTGGTTTATATCTTCAAGGGTCTCATACTTTCTTCCCATGTCACATCTCGATGCCTTTGTTTTGGAATGCACAATCACCTCCTCCCTTTTATCTTATGCTTTCGTGGACTTTAGGTCTTCTAGTGTTCAAAAGTTCATTCCTTATGGCATGCACTCATTTGATGGTGGGGGTTGTAGGGCTTTCATAAAGTCCTCAACCATTCTCCCTTGGACCTTGGCAATCAGGAGAGGAAATCACCTTTTAGCTGTTTTGGGGTACATCTTTAAAGTCACTTAAAACCCTGGAGGTGAAAGTTGATTAGTTATGAGTTGGACCCGTTTAGTCCTCGAGGTGGTCTGATTTGGACCTCAAATCTTGATCTATGGACTTGGGATTTGATCAACCCTTTTGCAGTTCACTGAAGAATACCTGTTGCTTCAAGGTACTTGGTCGTTCCCTTAAGTGTATAAAACTTATATGCTTGTCTTCTCTATTAATCCCACCTTTGGGACATTGATTCTTCTCCCTTTTATAGATGCTTTTGTGGAATTTAGGTCTTCTTGTGCTTAAAAGTTCATTCGTTGTGGCATGTGCTCATTTGATGGTGGTGTTATACTTCTTAAATTCATCAAGGCATTCTCTCTTGGACATTGGTGATTGGGAGAGGATCACCTTTTAGCTCTTGTGGGATCTATTTTTTAATTCCCTTCAAGCCTTGGAGGTGAAAGTTGATCTGTTGCAAGGCTGACTCATGAAGCCAGGAGTCATTCTCATTCTACGAGCATGGGGTGTAATCAATCCAATTGCAACTCACTTAAATAACCCTTGATGCTTTCACTATTAAGACCACCTTTGGGAGACATATTTTTATAAAAGGAGTTGAATAGCTGAAAACTATTGAACTATGAAAATTAATGACTTAGAGGCCAATGTTTCCAAGTTGCCCATTCAACCTTGTTACGAGAAAACTTGTGGATGATAAAAATATGCGGTGCAAATCAACGTTCTTTTGTAGTTGGAGACCATAGTCATAACATGCAGCTTTGATCACCAACAGCTCCCTTCTTCTTGGGGGACATTGCCCCCCAGTCGGATGATGAGAACCTTAGATCTCTGGTTATTGTAAATGCATGCGTGAAATCTTTGAGGTGAAGAGAAATACTTCGGAACCTAATTAAAAATTGGCACCATGGCTGACCACAAGCCTTTTTGTAACTACATAGACTTTGCTGGAGGTGAAAGTTGATCTGTTGCGAGGTTGACTCATGAAGTCAGGAGTCATTCTCATTCTACGAGCATGGGGTTTAATCAATCCTATTGCAACTTACTTATATGCTTGTCTTCACTATTAATACCATCTTTGGGAGACAGATTCTTATAAAAGGAGGTGAATAGCTGAAAACTATTGAACTATGAAAATTAATGACTTAGAGGCCAGTGTTTCCAAGTTGCCCATTCAACCTTGTTACGAGAAAACTTGTGGATGATTCAAGACAATTAACATTGCTGAAGATTTCAGTGGCCCACAGATTCATGTTCATGATAAAAATATGCGGTGCAAATCAACGTTCTTTTGTAGTTGGAGACCATAGTCATAACATGCAGCTTTGATCACCAACAGCTCCCTCCTTCTTGGGGGACATTGCCCCCAGTTGGATGATGAGAACCTTAGATCTCTGGTTATTTTAAATGCATGCATGAAAACATTTGAAGCTTTGCAAGCAGCAACATGACATAAGATATATCCAATAAATCATTGAGGTGAAGAGAAATACTTTGGAACCTAATTAAAAGTTGGCACCATGGTTGACCACAAGCCTTTTTGTAACTACATAGGCTTTGCTGGAAAGAAAACCAGTTGCACAAACATTGAAAACAACAAATAATGCAAATGAAATAAAACTAATCTACTTCTCAAATAGAGCATGGGTTGAGTTCTAAGTCACATAGTTTGTCAGATTTCATTTATGAAATTTGAAAATCGATGATTTTAAAGCTGGCGGATTAAATTTGTCTAAATTAGGGGCATCATTGGGTTTAAATAAACATGAATGGTATATTACTTCTTGTAGGTGAGCCACCATTTAATTAATACACTTGTGTATCCTACTTGAAATGGTTGTCGAATGGGATGCGATCAAATTTGCTCCTTGTTGGAACATGCTCTCCATCAAATGATTTCCTCTGAATTTGCTGAAATGTATGCTCATTATTGGTTGAAAAATGCAATGGTTCCGGGAATGGTTATTTGAACGCTTTGCAGGCTGCTAAGATGGTTGTCCCAGACTCCCAATACACCTACCAATTCACCCTTCCACAAACTGTCTCTGTTTGTTCACTCACCATGCACGTTGCCCTCTCGCAAAGTTATAAATATTATTTGAGGTCGTTTATAATTTAAATATGTTATATCCCTAGCTTTGGAATCGACATATACTGATTACTTCTGTATATCTATTTATATAATTATTATTACTGTATGCATTAATACGATATTGATATATTTATACTGCCAATATAATTGTATATCAATGTATGTTTAAAATTTAATATTCTATATAATTTCTATTAGCATAAGTCATAATAAAAAATAAATGTTATGTATTTCAATGGCATATATATATATATATATATTTGAATGCTTTAACTTGGGGAATTTTTGAATTGCATTGGTGCCAAATTCGAATGCAAAGAAGAACCATGTGCTTAGGCTGAGTGCATGGCAGATACCTACCATGCTAACCTATGCACAACACAAATTGGTCAAATAAAATAACATTGGTAACGGAACAGGCCTCCATTTTATCTTTGCAACAGTTCTGGCTGCGAATTGCTCTGGTTGCTGGATATCACTGAAAATATGAGTGTATGCATGGTAAATCCAGAAAAAGGGAAAACATGGGCAACATGCCAGGAGGATGAAAAACTTTTAAACACAGAAGTTAGAACGCATCTGTGACTCTACATAATCAAACAAAGGGAGAAAACCTTCCACCTGTTTTTAGTCCATCTCTAGCTTGTGCATCTAGGATAGCATCTCTTCTTTGACCATTCTTGAATTGCTGGTTGTTACCTCCACGGTTCTCATTCTATTATCTCTCTTTAGGCTAGCTCTCCTTTAGCTCAAGGGGGAAATCCGTAAGGCAATCTAAGTCCAAGAAATACATATTGAGGGGGCAACCAAAGGACTTAGGGTAAATTGATTATGGAGTTTTGATTGTAGTGAGTGAATTTCTAGATTTTCACATGCAAGATTTCAGCCAATTAAACGATGATAGGCACTGATGTTTCTTTGACTACAAGCAAATCTGATATAGAATAAGGATGGAAATTACAGCTTTGCAAAACAGAATTGTAAGTCTAAGTTAAGATGGGTAAATGAGAGTCTTTTTGAAATTAAAAGTATTAAGCAATTTAAAATTAAAAGTATTCTATTGGAAATTTTCAGATTGTAAACCAGAAAATAAAAGTTGATTCTTATGTGTTTTTTGGTGGTTGAAAGAGGATGACAAGTGCGTATTTTCCAGATTGGGTGAATGAAGTCAAATGGGCCTCTAAGAGAGCTGTTTTATCAAAGTACTAGTCTATAACAGCAGTAAATGGCATGCTATAACAGCCCTAGAATGGCTGTAAATTTCTACCAAAATTGTAAAGGAAAATGCCTAAGAAAGATCCATTCTCAAGCTACTATCTAGGGTATTACTTCACTAGGAAATTAATATATGCAAGAAAACATGCAATAATTCATTTCTTTAACAAAACAATAAAGGAAACTAGGGAAAGAGAGGAACAATCACACCTAATTCACTTCCATCGTGGCTAATAAACCCTACACTTTGGCACCAAGAAGTAGCTTTGCCATTTACATTGTTCAAGATGACAATCCAACCATTAGCATCAACAAGAAATTGCCTCACATGAAGAAGAAGCACCATTATATTCATTGAAATCCTTCACAATAGCCTAGAGCAATGTAGTCTCCAAAAATTACAGGGATTTGAACAACCACTACAAGTGGAGGATTCTCAAATATATAGAGTCTAAGCTCAACGACCTCCACAATAGAGCAATTTCTACGAAAATGCTAGATATATTTTAGGAAAACACAAATAACATTATCCTCCAACTAACTTGAGAAGACATGTCAAACAACTAATAAAATAGGTGGACTAATGCCACATGCACAACCTCCAAGCAATGAGAGCTCAATGAGGTGACAACTAATGAATAATTTCTCCCTTGGAGTATTTTACTTACTTGTTGGAGATTTTGACATGGTCTCTCGCTTAAATTGAGGGCCACATTACATTCTGTTGTTTTTGAATCATTCTGTGCATGAATGACGTGGTAGGGGATTCATAGGTCCGTATACAGTTCCTATTCTTCATAGGTTTAAGAACAAAAAAATGAAATATTTTTAATGGTTTGAAAGGCCTCACATTGAGTTTCTCCCATTAATACATTTTCAGATTCAGGAAGGCCTGGGAGGAAAGACTCTGTGTCTTATTTATTATCCTTTTTAATCATAGAAATACTATCAGATTCCTCTTCCCCAGTGTTTTTATCCAAATTATTATCAGATTCAGAGAAATCTGGAAGGAATGTTAGTATGTCTGAGCTATCATTTGTCCCCAGCATAGGAATGCTATAAGACTATTCATTTGTTCCTTTTAACAAATTCTAGGAGAAAGGAGAGAAGGCCATCATCGCTATTTTCAAAATCATAATAAGCATCACATACATGATTTTTGGCAGTGCTGGAATTCTTGATGGAAGTTGAAAGGCCCATGTTGCAGTCAGTGTCTTCGTGATGCCGTTCTTCTATCACATATGGTAACTGCTGAAAAATGCAGTATTGGTGCTCATTATGGGGAGGTTCACACGCTTCTCACCAAAATTTAAATGGAACAGCGTGTTGTTGTTTTTCATTAGGAAACCAACCAGCATCAAAGTTTTCTTGGACAACTGCAATTTTTTTTTTTAACTGAAACGGTTGTTTATTTTATTGATATGTTAGAAACAGAAAGGGACTTTGCCGAGGCAGCCCTGCTTACATGGTTGAAAACCTACTTTTGCTTCCTTTGGAAAGGAGCAGTTCACAAACAATGATAAAGAATTTCCCCGTTTACATTTAAGATTCCTTTGTTGAGAGTGCTGCCCAAGTTCGCCATGCGATCTGCTTCCTTGTTGGAGTTTCTGAGTATATGATAAAATTTGCATGAGTCAAAATTCTGTAGAACCGTCTTCAGTCTATCCAATATTTTGTTGAGCCCAACATTGTTGAAGTATTCCTCTCTGATTAGTTTTTTGATTAAAATTTCTGAGTCTCCGAAGACTTGAATATCTTTAGCGCTTTTCTCTCTTGCAATGTGGCAGGCCTTTAGCAGCCCCAGAATCTCCGCTTGGTTGTTTGTTTTCTCTCCGAGACCCCATGCAAAAGAAACAGAGGAGAGCCCTTCCGCAAAGTAGATGACCCGGCCAGCACCTGCTGCTCCAGGATTCCCTTTGGACGCTCCATCAAAGAAAATGGTAGTTACATTTTGCGCCCTCCACCAGCTTTGAAAGATGTCATCAGTCTCTCTTTTTTTCCATTCCAGGTTTGCTTTCAGGGGTGAGGTTCTATACTTTCGGGACAGCGGATCTATAGCAAGCCACCTTTTTTCTTCTGGCCTGAGTAGGGGGGTCTTCTTTGATATATTGCTGCTGAGCCGCTTCCAACAGAAGGGCCTTAGCTTTTGCTGCAACCTTATGCGGGGAATACTGCGTTTCTTTGAAAATCTGCTGATTTCTGGTTAACCAAAGTTGCCAGCAAACAAACTTTGGCAACGCTATCCAAATCCTGCGCCAAAAGGACTTGGGGAAGATGCCTTTGGGGTAGCTAGCACACCAAGTCGCAAACAGCTTAGAGACAGAGGTTTGCTGAGGGAGAGAGGTCTGGAATTCGTCGAGAAGAAGTCCCCACACCTTCTTGGCAAAGGCGCAGTCAAGAAACAAGTGCTGGGCAGTTTCTAACTGACATCTACAAAGAGCGCATCTATGAGGCCCTTCAAACTTTCTTTTTGTCAGATTGTCCCCTGTCAATAACTTGTTGTGTACCAAGGTCCAAAAGAAAAAAAATTATTTTTGGTAGCGCTAATGGCTCCCAAATCTGCTTCCAAAAGGCTGGAGTATGGTGGCTGATCCTTTTTCCCTGAAGAGACTTATATCCCTCTGCTGAGGTGTATATTCCAGACTTTCCCCAACCCCATCGATCCTTTTTGAATCTGCTGTCTGGGGTGGCATCTTCTAACAGGTTCTCAAGCTGGATCTGTTGGTCCTTTAGGCACTCAGGGACTCCGTGAAAGTCCCATTTTAACCATTCTCCACGTTCGTCCCAGCTTGCCAGATCATATACTCTGTTAACTCCTGCTCTTTCCAGCCAATTTCTGAGCTCTGCAATATCCTCTCTTTCCGCCAGCAGGTCTTTCCCCATAATTCGATCCTTCCATAATTGTGTGGACTTACCATTTCCGGGTATTCTGTACATGTGTTTTTTGAAGAATTCGCTACTCTTGCAACATAGCCTCCGTACCTGCGAGCTGGCCGCTGTGGACTGTATTTGCATTTTCCTTATCGCTTCTTTGTCTGAGTATTTTGACTGTAAAATTATGCTGATTGAATGTGAGGGGTCGCTTATTATTTTCCACAACAGTTTGCCGCCCAACGATTTGTTGATAAAGGAGGGGTCCCTAATTTGAAGACCACCCTCATCTATTGGCCTCTTGACTGTATCCCATTTAACTAAGTGCAACTTTTTTTCGTTTCCTTTCCCGCCTTGCCATAGGAAGTTCCTGATCAGGGTTGCTATCTGGTCCGTGACATATTTGGGGGCGAGGAGAAATGCTGATTGATATATGGGAAGAGCTGACAGCTGCGTTTTTATAAGAATGGATTTGCCTCCTTTTGTTAACCAATAACCACCCCAATTTGTGATTTTGGATTTGATTTTGCTGATTATATGAGTCCAAAAACATCTCTTGTTCGCTCCAGAGGAAATGGGAAGACCAAGATATCTGAAGCTGTCCCACTTGGCCTGGCCTTTGAACCCGAGTATCCTCGGAGTGTTGGTGATCTCTTGCTGTTCCGCGTTCCAACTGTAGATTTCGCTTTTGCTCTCATTGATAAGAGCTCCAGTCACCCTGTAGTAACTTTTCAGTACATTGTCAAATGCTTTCGCTATTCTGGTGGAAACACCTCCGAGGAGCAGAGAATCATCCGCGAAGAGGGCATGATTTAAGGGAGTTGATACCTCAGAAGGTTTGAGACCCGGGAGGGAGCCGACGGATTTTTCAACTGCTAACTTCCTGCTGAGAGAGTCTGCCATGAGAATATACAGGAAGGGAGAGAGAGGGCATCCCTGCCTAATGCCCCTTTGAGCTTGGAAGAAGTTGGTGGGACGTCCATTGACGAGAGGTGCAATCCACGGGGAATCTATGCATGCTTTGATAAGCTGGACAAAGTGCCGAGAGAAACCAAAAGAAAGCAGGACTTTGCATAGAAACAAACGATTTACTCTATCGAATGCATTTGCCATATCGAGTTTGATCAACATACCTTTCTCGCCCCGTTGTTTGCTTGAATGGATGGTCTCCTGAACCTGAATGACATTGTCCATAATATATCTGCCTTCCACAAATCCGCCTTGGTTGCTGGAAATCAACTTTTTGAGCAAAGGCTTAAGTCGATGTGCTAGGAGCTTGGCTATGATTTTGTAAGAAGCATTACACAACGATATTGGCCTGAATCTTGCAAAGGTCTCTGGATTGGTTTCCTTTGGGATTAAAGCTAGGAAGGTGGATTTGATACCTCCTCCTATTTTAGCTTTTATCATAAAGCCTTTGATCATTTTGAGGAGGTCAGATTTGATAACTTCCGAGCATGATTGATAAAAATGGATAGAGAATCCATCGGGCCCAGGGGCCTTATCGGCTTCCATTGACCAGATCACTTGGATAACCTCCTTGGTTGTGATAGGTCTGCATAGGACTGTATTTTCTTCATCATTGACAAGCTGGGGAATATTAGAAAGAAAGTCATTGGTTTCCCCTTCTTCAGCGTGAATTCCAATATTATATAAATTCCTAAAATGTGCTTCAGCAGCGGCTTTCACCTGATCAAACCCTTTGCAGACCTGTCCCTCCATGGTTTTAATTTCCGCTATATGGTTCCGGGATAGTCTAGCTCTGTATTGTTTGTGGAAATAAGAAGTATTTCGGTCCCCTGCCTTTAACCATAAACTTCTAGACTTTAATCTCCAGTACTCTTCTTCAGTTCGGAAGGCTTGATAGGTAGAGCGTTGTGTTTTGACTTCCTCATCCAGAAGCTCAACTGTAATATCTTTATTCTCCATTTCCATTTGCATTGAGTGCAACCTCTGAACTGCCTCTTTCCTTTGGTTGGTTGGATTGGGTGCAGGCTTTTTAATCCACTCCTTCAACGCATGTTTTGTTGCCTTCAGCTTCTGTTCCCAGATGTAGCTGGGGGAACCTATGATGGGTTTGTCCCATGCCTCTTTCACTGTATCGAAAAAACCCGGTTTCTCAATCCACAGAGGGCTGAATCGGAAGGGAATGGGGCCCAAATCTTCTTCGTCCTCTAATAGCAGCTGTATTGGCTTATGGTCCGAGGTCAATTTGGGCAAAATTTTTGTGCTGGCGATCTTTTTGTTCAACAAGAGGCCGCTTTGGATCATAAATCTGTCCAGCCGGGCAGAGATTTGTTCCGACCCGACCCGGTTATTCGACCATGTATAGAGTCCATGTACTGGAGGGAAGTCTAAGAGATCCCAGTTCTGTACGATCTCCTCCACCGTGGCCAGCATGGGGTCTCTGGAACTGGAGCCTCCCCTCTTCTCCTTTGGCTTCAGAACTATATTTAAGTCTCCCGCAATGATAATATTGTTTGGAGACTGCTGTTCTAGGTAAGTTGATAAAGAATACCAGCATTCTCTTTTTTCTGCATAATTTACCGGAACATACAAATTGAAGAGAGAGACATTCAACTTACTTACTTTGTGCGTCAATTCTGTGTATATCCAGTGCTGAGTTTCATGGTATTTATTGAGCTGGAATGTGCTATCTGACCATAGAGTGGCCAATCCTCCGGAGGTTCCCCTTGCGCTAACTGCCTTGCCTGTATTTTTGTTCCATTTTAGCCTACTGGTATCAAGAAGGGAATGCCCTTCAATTTTGGTCTCTTGGAGCATGAGGATGTCTGTGGGTTCAGCTTTAAGAAGATCCTTAACTGCTTCTAGTTTTGCAGGGCTCCCCAGTCCTCTACAGTTCCAAGAGACGAATTTCATTATTTACCTGGTGGGGGGGTGGGACCTCCCTTGGAAGGTCTCGGCCTGGTATTCCGCCCAATGGACATTTCTATGGTTGCTTGGCTCCCTTGGGTTTTAAGTCTCTCGGCCTCTTCTTCTCTCTTTTCTTTTCGGGATTTCCTGCCAGCTCTTTTGGTAGGACGCTCGTAGGCTTCATCTTCTGATGTTTCTGAACTTTCTATTGCTTTTTTCCTTGTTATATCTGCATATGAAGGGTTGGGCGAGCTGCCCTGTGTGGCTTCGACCTGCTTTTCTTTCTCACTTTCTTTACTTGGAGGGGTGCTTTCTACATGCACCAGGTTTTCATGCTCCAGATCTGTTGGGTTGATCTGTGCGCTTGATGTCCCTTGTACATTTGCTTCCTCTTCTTGGATGGATTTGGAGCTGCTTGGCATCCCTATTTCCTCTTCCTGGATGGGTTTTGAGCTGCTTGTCGTCCCTGTTATCCTTCCTTTGCTAGGGCCTTTTTTTGGATTTGTTGTTTTCTGGACTAGGGTCCATTGTTCCTCTTTCTGTTTGTCTGTTTGCTCTTCTGCCTTCTTCTTACAGTGCTTCGCGAAATGTCCGTGTTCGTGGCAGTGTCTACATTTGAACGGAAGCTGTTCATAGTCCAGTTCTTGGATGTGCTCCCAGCCTGCAACTGTAAGTTTGATTGCTTCCGGTAACCCCTCCTCCAGATCGACTTCAACACATATTCGAGCGCATGAATACTGATCTTTTCTTGCAGCTCTGTCAATGTATTTACCCAATGCATTGCCGATGTTTTCAAGGGATTTTTGGTTCCAGCAGTGGAGAGGCAAGTGGGGAAGTCTCACACATACCGGAACCGCTGAGGGGACATCCTGGGAGGGGTCGAAGTCTGGGGACCATTTATTCAGATACAGGCCTTGCGGTCCCATAAAATATGGCCCATTTCTGAATATTAGGCTTCTGTCTTCCGGATTATCGAACACAAAGACGAAGTATCCTTTCCCGACGAAGTAGCTTTTCACACCCTCCTTGATCAGGGGGTTCCAGTTTCTCTAAGTCCAATCTTCTATTGACTTTGGTGAAGGCCAGAGGCCTGTGAACTGGCCAATAAGACCTCTCTCTACCAGGTTCAGTGCTGCTTTACACGTCTCTTCCTCTGAAAGGGCGACTGTGGGGATCTTATCCATCCTCTTGATGAACTTTTGCTGAGCCACCGATGGGGCTCTCTTCGTGTAGGCTTCGATCATTGCTTTGAATGCCAGGACCTCCGTAGGGGGGGAAGCCGAGCCCCCATTGGAGTCCATGTTCTCCGGAAAAGAGATCCTCAGACCTGAACGCAGTGGCGCAGCAGCCACTGAGGCGCAGTAAGGGTCTCTGCGATCAGCAGGAGGGAGCAGACCCTCTGCGGCAGCCCCCTGCCAGACGGCCAACAGCCTTTTGCGCAGCGCCGGCTAGGTCAGGACCGTAGCGAAAAAACCGTATGGAATACCACACATTTTGAACAACTGCAATTTGACCCTTCACAATTTCTTGAATTTCTTTACTGAGGAACAACAACCGATCCATTATTTTGTCAAGTAGCATAGCCATTTTATCAAGCCTTTCGGATGAATTATCTTTATGACATGCCTCTTTCTGCATCTTGAATCTTGCCATTTGGAGTTGCCAGGTGAGCTCTTTTTATTTCTTTATAAGTTTATCCATTGCTGTCTTCTCTCATCAAACATGCAGAGAACAAGGAGTTCTAATTCAAAACAAAAACTGGACTTTGTCCATTGATGGAGTTACCATATGAGCCATGGCATCTGCAAAAATCTTGTGCTCATAAAAATATGCAGCTGGAACTGCAGATACATAGACTAGATTTGTTGGATCTCAACAAGGATGCCATTTAATTGTTGTCTCCCGAGCACAGACTTGAAAAATGCAGACCATGAAGAGAAGCATCTCATGAAGGTTCCCTGAAAGGCAGTGCAGACGCAATACCCATTGTCACCTTGGTATTCACCTCTCTTACTTTGGTGCTGGTGCATTAAAGCCCAAGGGCAATATTCCTCAAATATTTTGGATATATCTTCAAACCATTCAAACTTAGATTTGGTATTTTAGCACAAGGGTTAAAGTTGTGGGGAATGGAGATAATGAACATCAAAGACGAGCCTTTGGACAGATCAACTCCAGTGGACTGGTGTCTTAAAAATGCCCTATGGAGTTGAAGGAATCAATTTAGGGTCTGGAGCAAATGTGGAGAAATCAATGGGGCACTATGTTTTCAATGGATCTCAAGGAAGTAGATGTCACACTAATATTTAAAATCAAATTAGTAGTTGGGTATATTAAACCACATCCATCAACATTCATAAACAACAAGAAATCAAGTGAATCAAATCATTGACAGATACAATGAATAGAGCTGCTTAGCTACAATCAAGTCTTAACAACACATCCATTAAAATCATTCAAACACATAAAGAAACACCAGGGGATAGACAACATATTCTCTTCTTCAATATCTTCTTTCAGATACAAATTTTGGGGATCGAGAAAAGGATCCTCGAGTAGAATGTTAATGAAAGTAATTCCTGCAGCCTACAAGTACAGTCTAAAATGTTAAGTTTGAGATATATAGTGGGTGGTGGGGCGGGGAGAGAATGAAAGACATTTTCAGAATTCGAGTCTTCACCAGAGCCATGCAATACCAAAAGATTGAACCCTTTCCTAGATGAGAAATTTCGTAGGTACAGACTCTTGCACTCTCTTGTTTGTTGGAGAATGCCCCCTGAATTAAATACACGAGAGATAACTTCTTTGCGTGCAACCATCCCTGATTAAAGCCTGCTTCCTTCGGTCGGCTCGACAATTACTTTGTCCATTGCAATTGATCATCTTCGTGCAGAGAAGTTTCGAGAAAACATGGGGCAGTTTATTGCCAACTACTTTTTTGTGCACCATTTATGGGAAGGGATGGGCATTATTAATTTCTTTATTTAAAGGCAAGATGATGATAGATCCAACCTGCTGATATGGTTATTTGCTTCTGAGGACAAATCCATGGACAATTCCACCAATCCTCTTTATTTGTTTCTTTCTTGGGCTTGCTTGCACAACAGGTGTACCCTCAAATACCTCTGCAGGCAATATTATTGTCCCCCATGAAGACAAATTGAAGATTGGTCATTCAGAGGACCTTTATGTAAATATCTCAAGTTCCCGTCTTGCAACTTGCCAAACAAATCAACAAACCAGAGGAGTTTTCTAAGTTTTGGGAGCCCAAGTGAAAATTGGCAGATTCTTTTCTTCTTTACCATTTGAGTGTCTAAGATTTACATCCTTGGAGGAACAAACATCCAAAGACGCCGAGACTTCACCTCTTCACACTTTGAGACTACATTGGGGCTAATTTTTGTGAAATACCTCTTGATTACTAGAGGTAGTCCACGCCTTGAATCTCCCGTTAGAACTTGATGCCTTAAGACCCTAACTTCAGTGATTGCATGTTAGGGATTTTTGGACAAATAGAAATTCTAAGCAAAGTTTGCAAACTTCGATGATTGCATTGGGTCCCCTTGTTTTATCTTGAAAGATGGACACATCATGGCAACATTGTTGATGTTTGTAGCTTGGACATATACTTCTATGCAGGCCTAAGTGTTTAGGCATGCAGAAGTTGCCCAAGGTTTTCTTAGGACACTTGCTCATGTATTAAGTTGCTATTGTAACTTAGCTTAAGTCAAACTTAGGAAAAGTACATAATTAATTATGTTGGCTATTGAGCCAAAGAAACTTAGGAAAAGTAAAGTATTTGCTTTAGTGATTATGTTTTAATCTCAAGTGAGGTGAGATCTAATTTCGACCATCTGTCACTGTGGAGATTAGGGTTAGGGATTTAGCTCAATGTAAAGTTATAAAAGCAAGGCCAAGGAGAGGAGAACTACACAACATATAGCCATATAGAGAAGGATTTTCTCAAGTGAAGTGAGATACTCAAGTATGTCGGGTTTGTGGAAGGTTGTAGGGGTACAACATTGGAGATCTAGATCATCTGAGTAAATCAAGTCCAAATCTAGTGCCTGATCAACTGGATTAGATCCAAGGTATGTTGTAAATGTATTTTCCTCAATTGAGCCATTATCCTAGGACGAGCTCAAGTAGGTTTAGATTATTAAGTTAATGAAAAACTATTGATTGTGCAGAATTTGTATGTGTCACATGTGATTGAGATTAGCTAATATTTTTGCTTCCATTGAATAACTGTGTTAACAACCTAGTTGTGCTTTTATTTAGTAGATATGTGATAAATCTATTAGGAACTAATTGTTGGGTGCTAGGTTCACAATTTAACATGGTATAAGAGCATAAACTTTGAGAAACCGATGTCAAGGTGTTCATATAAGCATTGTCGGGGTCAAGTTAGGCCACGATTGTATGAGGCATTTTTTTTTTTAATTATTAAATTTAGATGTTGCACAGAGGCTGAGTTCATTGTTTGTACCCAATTTGAGGAAAAGCAACCGTATAGTGGCACGATGCACTAGCTAGTGATGGTTGAGAAATCTTGTACAAAAATTGAGTGAGTTGAAACAAAAAGAAAGGTATTATTTTTTCTTTGGATTTAAGGGCTAGCTAATGGCAATGCCGCAAATTGAAAGGTGATGACGAAATATTTTTGGTGTGGAAGAGAAGATTTTTTAGTCGACAAACCACAAGGGCTTTGCATGGAAGACTATAGTTGTCGAAGTTTGCAACCAGAGGATGCAAGCTACAGGCTAGTTGCAGGAACCAAGGGGTAAGATATGTGAAGGTTGATGCATGCGAAGAAAAGGAAGAAAAGTTGATGACTAAGTGGGTCACAAGGGAACCTATCCGAGGGTGGCTGACAACCCATGGGCTATCAAGCTTATTGGCAACAAGGTTTGCAGGCACATCAAGTCGAGCAAAGGTCAACACACATGTTGGGGGGAAGAGTAATTGATGCAGGTGACAAGCAACTGCAAGCAGTAGGCTGTGAGGTTGATAGAGAAAAAGCAGTAAACTGTAGTCGCAGAAAACCATGTGAGTGGGGGCAACATTGAATGTTGATCGGGACAATGCCAAAAGGGTAAAAGACGATAGACTGAGCAGGGATGCGTGGTCAAATCTTCTGAGGGTCGACATGTCGTTGATTGCAGAAGGTGTTGCACAGGGTCGAAATTTGAGAGGATGCAACCATCAATAAGATAGTTCACAAGGTTCTCGATCATCGGGTTTGACAAACAAGACAAAATAACTTGCCTAGAGTGTTGTTGGAGGAGTGGTTGCATGGTGAGGAATAGAGATGCGATGGATAGAGCCGAGCCACCAGTAGTTTGCGTGGAAATTTGGTCATGCTGTAGGGTAGCAAGAGACGAGACCAACAAGAATATGTGTAGTTAGGCGACAACCAAATTCATAGTTGTTGGAGGTGTGCAATAAAATAGGAAACAACAATTGTTGTTGCAATTCAACGAGAGGTGGGTCGAGGCTGTATTGCGGGTAGAGCTACTAATAACCAGACGGGCTGATAATAGAGTGCCCAAGCAATGTGAGTAGGTTGCAACCAACGTGATTGGTAGAGGTCAACCCTCATAGGGAGAGACAAAGAGTGTACCATTCAAGGGATTAGAAACATATTTGGGTGCCTAAAGTTGTGTTGCGGGTAGAGCTACTAACAACCAGACGGGGTGATAATAGAGTGCCCAAGCGATGTGAGCAGGTTGCAGCCAACGTGATTTGTAGAGGTCAACCCTGATAGGGAGAGAGGGAGAGTGTACCATTCAAGGGATTAGAAACATATTTGGGTGCCTAAAGGACCAGGCAAGTTTTTTAAGTTGAGATTAGGTCAAGATGACTATAGTGGGCCTTTGGTTTGAAGACAGGTTGAATGGAGCCTCAAATTTCTTGCCTTAGAAAGCTAGGGCCATTTTAGTTCTCATGAAAACACACTGTGGGATATTGTTGAGAGGGTGATCTCGAAGCTGACAGATGCCAATGAGAAGGCTACTCTAGCAAAGAGGGAGATAAAGGCACAAAAGGTACTCTTGGATGTGGTGAAGGACCATTTGATCTCTCACTTGTCTGAGAAGAAGTTAGCTAAGGAGATTTTCGATGCTTTGGTGGGTTTATACTAGAGCAAGATCGTTAACAAGAAAATGATATTGAGGGACAAGCTTTGGTTTATGTAGATGACTAGATTTGACACGATGACAAGTTATTTGATGAAAATCACTTAGATTCGTGATCAACTTGCAATAGTGGGAGAAAATGTGGATGGCATAGAGTTAGTAAACATGGTGTTGAACGACTTACTAGAGACATGTGATTAGTTGGTTAAAGTTATGCTTGAGAGAACTAGCTCTCATTGGAGAGGCTATGATATGATTGCATCCAGGAGGAGATGAGGGTGCAGTCAAAGGCCAAGGCCAACAAGCCAGAATATGACGAGGACTTGGCTCTTGTTGCTAACAATGAAGAGCAAGGAAAAAGATTCAAGCAGGGGTGAGGAGTTAGCCTCATAGTTGAAGGAGGAGGAGGACTTGACTAATGTCAAGTGTTTTGCTTGTCATAAGAGAGGACAATATGCTTCATATAGTGTCCAAAGAAGGGCAAAAAGGGTAAGCAGTCAGTTGCAGCTGCGTCGGCAAAAGCTTAGGTGGAAGAGTTTGCCAAGAAGTTTGAAATTGTCATTCCTCGAACACCATACCATTTTGTGCGTGGCTACTAGATAGTGGAGCCACACTACATATGACAAGAGCATGAGAGCTGTTTGGCAACCTAGCAAAGTGGGACTTAGAGTTGCATGTGGGGTTTGGTGTTGATACCAAACATGCACTAAAGGGAGTTGGGATGATGATATTCCAACTTGAGTCAGGAGGTAGAAAGTGAAGGACATGCTATGGGTGTTGGAACTTAGGTGAAGTTTGCTCTTAGTTTACAATAGAGAAGGAGGAGTTTGGTGTAACATTCCAGGATGGACATGCACTGGTTAGACTCGTGGGATCTAGCTTAGACATTGGTCATGTCATTGGGGTTAGAGAGGGAAACCTGTATAGGCTAAAGGGAAATCCTATTTGAGCAATGGCAAGAAGTAGAACGATGATATAGAACAAAGAGTAGGAAGCTACGAAGGTTGAGTAGTTCAGAGGGAGTCAACCTTCAGGTTTAAGTGGGAAGGAGCAGTGAACAAATCTTTTGTTAATTTTAGATAACAATGGTATTTTATATGGTTGCAACAATTACTTCAATGTCCTTTTATAAGCCCAATGACAATTCCAATTTAATTTCCAATAGCTATCACATTAACCATTCACATTAATAGTAACTATAGATAGAACATAAACAAAAAAATGCAGAAGACAAGACAAGACAAGAGGACACCAAAATTTTGGCTAATGCCAGGGACAAACCTCATAAGGGGAAACCCTTAATCATTCTTATCTATTATCAATTGTTCAACATAGAGTATCTAATAATGTACAATGATGAAGTCAAAGTCAAAGTTGACTTGACGCAAGATGATCCAAAACACTGTCCAAAACAACCTTGTCAAAACAACAGTGTTCTGCTTCCAGTCAACAACAATGAATCAACCCTAACCAGAAAGTCAATGATGGTTAAAGCAACAACAAACAATCCTCTTGGAGTTGGGTCAAACCTAGTCAAATTAAGCCTTCCTTGCTAGTCAAAGTCGACCCAAAATACTAAAGAAAACTACAGTCAAATTCAGTTAACCTAAAGTCAACCTTGCAATCAAACATGCTTGTGGTCAATGCAAGTCAAAGTGCCCAAAAAATCTCGGTTTCTGTGCCAATAAATGCGGCCTGCTGAAACATATTTTATCTTCCAAAAATCACAGTCAAAATATGTCAAAGAAGCCTCGGTGAACGTTGGTCAAATCTTGCTGAAACAGAAAGTCAACGCCCAATTAAATTGCCTCGTGAAATCTGCACGTGTGAAAGAAGAATAGGCTGCCTGTGATTTGTATGACCCAATCAGATGAGGAGAGAGAAGAATGATGTGTTGTGATGATGCCTAATGAGGTTTGAGACACTCTTATTTATATGCATTGGAGGAGGGTCAATTTGTGCAACTTGACCCCAAGCCGACCTTGAAAAATGCACATGTGTGAGCTTCACTTCAAAAACATATTTCTCCTTGACCAAATTTAGTGATCCTTAGGTCGATTTTGGTTCCCTCGAAAAGCGGAATTCAATGCAATAATCATCTACATCAAATGAGCTGTCCAAAGTGGAATTTGGCCTAGTTGCACAATTTAACACTCCCTCTCAACTAGGGAGAATTCCACCTGCCAATAACTGACCATCGATCATCATGTCATCCTGTCATCATGTACCATGTATGCATCTCATCTCATCTCTGCTGAAAATTGATATAGATAAATAAGAAGGATTTCGAGAGTGAGTCATAAGACCTTGCCACTCTCATCTGACAAAAGTCAATGCACATAACTAGGGGTAGAACCCCAATGATACTTGATCTTGAATGATCAAGTTGTTGAACATCATGCATCCTAGACATAGGGAGTATGATAGTACACGATGCATCCTAGACATAGGGAGTACGACAGTAAACGATGCATCCATCTGTAGTGCTATGGTCCCTAACCACTTTTCCCAACTCGTTGGCCAAATGAGAGGTATTTCCCAAGAGTCCTACACTGTAAGGGCAGGATGTGTAGCGACAGAATTGTAGCTTGTTGTGCTTTAGATGCAGAATACACAATGTGTTGTAAGTAATATTTTTATTAATAAGATGAGTAATATAATGATGAATGGATGTTACAATGAGGGCCTGCTTATATAACTTAGGCAAGTGTCCTTTCATGATTGGGCATGTCTTTTAAACATGCCTTTTCATTTAACTAATGACCATTAAAATGATCATTACTTTGATTATTTATTATTTATATTTAGTTGCATTTATTTTATTTACATAAATTATATTCATAACATTGTCCCTCTCTTCAAAAAGCTTTGTCCTCAAAGCTTAATAGCTGACAATTCCCTTCACTTGCTCACATCATTTTTTTAAATGTGTAAATGGTGCAATTAGGCTTATCCATTTCTTCTTGCTTTTTTTTTTTTATAATTATGTATTTATATAATATATTTATTTATGGTTTTCTTTTATTAATTTAATTAACTATATAATTTCAAAATATGTATATATATATAATTAATTAAATAATTAATTAACAATATAATTCAATTAAAAGAACTCATATAATTTTTTAATGTATATATAAGAATTTATAATTAAATTAAATCTTAATTAGCGTTCGAGGGTCATGAGGAGACGATTGGGACCGATTATGACTGTTGACATTTTGGGTGCTAAGCTGTAGCCTGTCCACTGAAGTTGCATCATCTTGTCCCTATCACTGGACTCTTATATACATGTAGACACACTGTATTATGCTAGCTTGATCGACCTGTTGTTGTCAATCAAGATATTCCCCGATTTGATGTCACAGTGAATATGATCCACCTTATGCAAATAATCCAACACTTGAAGAGTCTCTTTCAGAATCATTGACACAATTGACTCCTGTAAACCCTCGCACGCCAAGCTCCTGAGAATGCTCAATGGCGAGCCCTCTGCCACATAGGGCATCACTTCCCATAAGGACTATTCTGCGATGAAGGAATAATGATCTCTCAACACGTTGGGATGTCTGAGGAGCATCAATGTTCGACATTCCTCCACATGACTACTAATCACTCCCTCTCTTAAGTTACTCCTAATCATGATAACTTCATCTCTAAAATTAAAATTATATGTATTTTCCTCCAGATATTGTTTTTGATCTGATGCCATGTGAATCTGGAACTCCATATAATTTGAGAAGTGAGAAAATCAGGTTCTCAGTTTGGTTGGCGATGATCTTGTATGTATCGAAAAACAATAGTGTTTTCTGGAAATGTAAATGTTGTGAGATAGTCTTCGGTCTCGTCATATCCACTTTCATCGATTCTGAAATGAAGAATGTTCTTTCCACGCCATTCATTATCTAATTCATGTATATTAATATTCTTTGAAAAACTTTTGATTCTGACATGAACGTTCTCAACATTAGACTCGATGGTCGACAATACAACATTATTATTAAACCTCATAGTCGACACCAAATGATTACCTTCAATTCTGCGCATTTGGGGTGTTGTGCCCATTGTTGAGCTTTGTAGAGTAGGAGGAATAATTCTTCCATTTATTTCAGCTTCTGCTTCCACAGTTCTCATAACAACGAAGACGGGTTCCCTCAGATGTTCGTTATGGTAATTTGTATACATGTTTCGATCTTCCTCTTCCATTGTTTCCAAATTAACTAATTCAAATATATAAGAATCAACTGCACTCTCGAATCTATCTTTAGAGCAGAAATAGAGGCACATGATGAAACCACATCAACAATTGGCACTGATTGATCTTAATTAGTTGTGCATGTCATTGAGTGTTTGTTGTCATCAGTAATTGAGATCATCAAAGGTTTTACTACACAACAACTCTGGGCTGATACCTCATTTGCTTTCAATGATGATGATGAACCCAAGGTTTCAACATTATGAACTTTTGAATAAACACTATTAGCTGAAGTAAAGAATTGTTCCGATGAATTTAGTGGTTCATTTTGGGGCATGTCAGTCGCATCGCTTAGCGGATGAGTATCTTGAGTTTCTTCTATATCACCTTGAGGAGTTCCTAATTCAACATGTTCAACATATTTTCCAAGTCTAGAACATTCTTTGTTGTTAGTTTCTTTCATGTCAATGTCCTATCACGTTATAGATGCTGAATATGCTTCAAATTGTATTATTATTTTTGCAGTTGATCTTTTTATTTGCTGTAATGATTCTCCAATCTCACTTAACAATTCAATTTATATTTATGATATTCGTTTAATTCCATGATTTCAGGCCCGAAGCTTAATGGCAAATTGTGCAGCAGATAACATCCAAAGGGTCGAGTGGCTCTGATACCGTTGTAGAGACAAAATTGTAGCTTGTTGTGCTTTAAATGTAAAATACACAATGTGTTGTAAGTAATTAATAAGATGAATAGTACAATGATGAATGAATGTTACAATGAGGGCTTGCTTATATACCTTAGGTAAGTGTCCTTTCATGACTGAGCATGTCTTTTAGACATGCCTTTTCATTTAACTAATTGCTATTAAAATAATCACTACTTCGATTATTTACTATTTATATTTATTTGCATTTATTTTATTTATATAAATGATATTCATAACATGATATATTTAGGGCATTCGCAGGAGAAGGTGAACCACTCATCTTGCTCATATGCCATAGGAGAAGGTGCCCACTAATCCTATGCATATATCATTAGCCATAGGGGAAGGTGAATCACTCACCCTGTACACAACAAACTTATAGGGGAAGGTGAACCTCTCATCCTATGGTCACACATAGCTCCAAGAAGAACCCCATGCCCTTAGGAGCTCCTAGAGCTCAATGTCCAACTCAAGCGGGACCCTCATGGGAGGGTCCTTCCATGACACCATGTCTCTCTTAGAAGGTTAAGAACTTGACCTTCCCTAAGGGCTTCATGAGGATGTCAACACCTTGCTCATCAGTCTTGATGTGTTGGAGCCTTATTGCTCTCCGTTGTACCATAACCCGGGTAAATTGGTACTTGATATCAATATGCTTGCGGTAGTCGTGGAACTCGAGATTATCTGAAAGGCGAATCCCAATCTAGTTATTACAATAGATAAGTGTGGTATCCAACACGTGCTGAAATAGCTCACTGAAGAGCTTCCTCAACCAAACAGGTTCACAACAGGCTATACTAGCTGCAATATATTCGGCCTCGACGGTTCTTAGAGCAACCTATTTCTACTACTTGCTCATCCAAGAGATTGAAGCATATCCCAATGAGAAGCAACATCCTGACGTGCTCTTTCTATCTACCACACTGCCAACCCAGATAGCATCAAAATATCCATGGAGCCTCAAATTCCTGGTAGTGTATCTCAGTTCGTAGTGGATAATGCCACGATGATATCTTAATTGATTCTTTGCAGCAACCCAAAGTATGTGATGAAGCTCAACCATGAATTGACTCAAAATATTTACAATGAAGCATATGTTCGGTCGAGAGTCTACCAAGAACATCAGGGCCACCACAAGTTGTTTGTATTTAGAAGGGTTTGCCAGTTCGGGCCCAACAACACTTCCACATAGCTTCTTGAAGTTTAGTTCAATTGGAGTAGAGACAGACTTGCAATCCACCATCCCACATCTTTTTGACAACTTCACAATGTATGTTCCTTGAGAAAGGAAAATCTCGCTTGGATTTTGCCAGACCTCCAAGCGTAGGAAGTAATGCATTAATCCTAGGTCATCCTTCTCGAATTCATAAGTCAACTCCCTCTTGCATTGATAAATGAGAGGGTCCACACCAGTCAGAAAGAGGTCGTCAACATAAAGGACCAAAATAAGTGGCATGTCCTTTTCAACTTTGAAGTATAGGTTTGGATCAACATAGCTCCTTGTAAATTTGAACTACATAAGATAATTGTCAATCCATTCGTACCAAGCCTAGGGGCTTGCTTCAACCCATAGAGGGCTTTCTTTAACCGAAAAATATGTGTCCTTCTATCTTGTACTTCAAACCCATACAATTGTTCCAAGTAGACTTCCTCCTTAAGTGAGCCATGCTAGAAAGTAGCCTTGACGTCCATTTGATGTAGGCTCGATCCTTGATTTACAATGAGAACAATTATAGATCAGATAGTGGTGTATCGAGCAACTAGTGCAAATATTTCATCATAGTCCACTCTTTCCTTTTGAGAGAAGTCACGAGCAACGAACCCGACCTTATATTTTTCATCACTTCCATCAACTCCATGTTTAATTTTGAAAAGCCATTTGGAGGTGACCACAAACTTGTCCTTAGGTCTAGGCACCACGTCCCAAACATCATTCTTCATGATCGATTCATATTCCTCATTCAACGCATCTTTCCATACTTGGTGCTTTGTGTCTTCTTCCAATGTGCAAGGTTTAACTTGAACAATAGTACTCATGGTACCCAAGTACCCATGATACCTGTTCGACTTCTTACTTCCATGAAATGTCCCTCTTGGAGCAATACGTCTTTCAACATCTTCGAGAGTATCTTTGATCCATAATGATCTTTTCCTTGAGGTAGAGGGATCACCAGGAGGTGGGCCAATAAGATCCATCTGTCCAACATCAGGCACAGGCTCATCCATCAGAGGTTTGTCTTGTTTTTCCATCATCATCATCATTTCTTGAGATGGGGAGATCTCTGGCTTTTCCGAGGCCAGTGTCTTCATCAAAGGTAACATCTCAACTTACTTCCACACCTCTTTGACCAGGTACATAGATTTTATATGCCTTTGAATTTTCACTGTAGCTGACGAATATACTTTTCTTCCCATAAGCTTCCAACTTATTCCTTTTCTCTTTAGGCGCATGAAAGTATATCAGACAAGCAAAGATTCTAAAATGAGCAACATCAAGTTTCTTACCAGTGAATACTTCCTTGGGTGTCTTGAAATCCAAAGCTTGACGCAGGCTCATATTTTGAACATATACGACAATGTTGACAACTTCTTCCATAAGAACTTCGGTAGATCTTGATCATAGATAATGGCACACGTGGCTTCCATGATTGTTCAATTCTCCCTTTCAACAACACCATTATGCTCAGGAGTGTATGGAACAATTGTCTCCCTCTTAATGCCATCCTCTTTGCAAAAGTCATTTAATTCATTGGATTCATATTCGGTTCCATTGTCTGTCCTCAACATCTTGATCTTCTTCCCTGTTTAATTTTCCACTAATGCCTAGAAAGAATGGAACCATTTGAACACTTCATCCTCCCTCTTCAAGAAATAGATCCATGTTTTGCGTGAGAACTCATCCACAAATATTGCATAGTATAAGTATCCTCCTAATGAAGTTACGGGCAAAGATACTAGACAGGTCATAATGGACCAATTGAAGAATATCAGTTGTCTTGCTTTCACTTGAAGGGAATGGTACCTTTGTATGTTTCCCAACTGCACAACCCTGACAAACACCTTCATGGTTCATGTTAAACTCGGGCATACGTGTGACCCCAGGTAAGGCTTTGTAATGTAAGTGGGAAAATTTTCGGTGCCATAGCTCTATTAAAGAGAAGTATCACTTGCCAAAGCTCCCAAAGGACTTCCACCAACTTGATAGAGACCATCAACCCTAAATCCATGAGTAAAAGCATCTTTAGGGTTTCTATGCCAAATACGTACCTTTCCATCAATGAATGAAGCTTTGAGGCCTTTATCTTCCATCGTAGAAATAGACATCAAGTTCTTCAAATCGGGCACATACAACACTTCTTGTAGATGTACAGTTTGACCTTGATTCGAGTGAAGTGTGACAGTTCCTATCCCTTTCACAGGGTAGGTGGCATTATCTCCAAATATGGTCTTTAGATTAGTTTTTTTCTTGACCAAATTTAAGAGGGCCTTCTTATATCCAGTGAAGTGCCTTGAGGCTCCACTATCAATTAACCAATGATCCAAAGTATCTGAAGGAGAGGTAGTAGATAAATAAAAAATAAGATAAAACTCATCTTGTTTTTCTACAACATTACTTTCATCATACCTGGCATTTCTTGTCGTCTTGGGAGGACGACTATTTCCTTCTCAAACAATGAGAGCATTCCTCTTTCCTTTGTTGTTATACCTGTTGTTCCTTTGATTGCTATTGCCTTTGAAATTGTCGTTGTTATTATTGTCATCCCTTGGAGGATTTTTCTTGCGAGGACACTCTCTAGCATAGTGGTTGAAGTTGTTGCAATTGTAGCATCTTCCTTTACCTCTTCCTTTGCATCCCTTCTTAGATCCTTGACCTTGTCTCCTTGGACCACCATCATTTTTCTTCTTTATATGTGTAGAGAAAGCGTTAAGTTCATTTCCATTGTTCGATATATCTCTCTCCATCGTCCTTGTTTCCTCTTGAGTGCATCTAGCCAATAACTCATCAAAACTAGGTATCTTGTCATTGTTGAGAATGGTAGTGGTAAATATATCCCAAGGTCTTGAAAGACCTCCAATAGCAATGAGAGTGAGGTCCTTGTCAACAACAACTTCTCTAATAGATAGCAAGTTATTCTCGATTTGAGCTATTCTCATGAAGTAGGATTGGATAGACTCCCCTTTATCCATCTTGATATCCTTGAACTTGTTCTTGAGAAAGAGAATTTGACTTGCATTGTTCACTTTGAACATCCCAATGAACTTATCATATATTTCCTTAGAAGTTCCCAAATAAAAAAGATAGGCAACCAAATGCTTTTGAATGGAGTCAATCAAAATTTTCTTTCCTTTGACCTCACCCTTTCTATACTTCATTTTCGTAGCAGCAGGTGCATTTGAAGGATGCTCGACCACTTTTCGCTGCACATAGTCCAATACCTCATGCTCCTCCAAAGTCAGGGCCAAAGTCATCTTGCATGCATGATAGTCAGATTTGTTGTCAATCTTGAAGTAAGATGTAGAGGCCATGGAGACTTGTTCAATAATCTTTGTCCAACAGATATCTTAGTGGTTGCTTTTCTCTCTTGCTTGGGCTTGTCCTCACTTGGGCTTTGATGCCATGTTAATTTTAGATAACAATGGTATGTTCTATGCTTGCAACAATCACTTCAATGTCCTTTTATAAGCCCAATGACAATTCCAATTGAATTTCCAATAGCAATCACATTAACCATTCACATTGATAGTAACTGTAGATAGAACATAAACAGAAAAATGCAGAAGACAAGCCAAGACAAGAGGACACCAAAATTTTGGCTAATGGCAGGGACAAACCCCACTAAGGGGAAACCCTTATTCCTTCTTATCTATTATCGAATGTTCAACAAAGAGAGAATCCAGTAATCTACGACGATGAAGTCAAATTCAAAGTTGAATTGACGAAAGATGATCCAAAACAATGTTGTCAAAACAACAATGTTCTGCTTCTAGTCAACAACAGTGAATCAACCCTAACCAGAAAGTCAACGATGGTCAAAGCAACAATAAAGTCCTCTTGGAGTTGGGTCAAACCTAGTCAAATTTGGCCTTTCTTGCTGGTCAAAGTTAGCCTAAAACAGTCAGCAAAATAACAACCAAATTTGGTCAACCCGAAGTCAACCACGCGGTCAAACAGGCCTATGGTCAATGTAGGTCAGGTGCCTAGAAAATCTTGGTTTTTGTGCTAATAAATGCAATGTGTTGAAACAGAGTTTAGCCTCCAAAAATCACAGCCAAAATAGGTCAAAGAAGCCTTAGTCAATGTTGGTAAAATCTGGTTGAAATAGAAAGTCAACGCCTAGTCAAATTGCCTCTTGAAATCCACATGTGGGAGAGAAGAATACGTTGCTTGTGATTTGTACGACCCAATTAGATGGGGAGAGAGAGGAATGATGTGTTGTGATGATGCCTAATGAGGTTTGAGGTCACTCTTATTTTATATGCGTTAGAGGAGGGTCAATTTGTCCAACTTGATGCCGAGCCGACCTTGACAAATGCACATGTGTGGGCTTCATTTCAAAAACATATTTCTCCTTGTCTGAATTTAGTGATCCTTAGGTCGATTTTCGTTCTCTTGAAAAGAGGAATTCGATGCAATAATTATCTCCATCAAATGAGCTATCCAAAGTGGAATTTGGCCCTAGTTGCCTAATTTAACATCTTTCCAAGTCTGTCAATGTCTCTTGGTATGAGATGACCTTATATGATCTTAAGGAGTAGGAGGATTGTAGGAATAAGTCCAAAGGGAGTAGGTCTTCGGGGATGATTCCAAACCAGGTGGCAAGGAAGGATGCAATTCTAGGATCAGAGCCAGTTTAAGGTGGCATAAGTACCTCCCTCTCTAAGAGAGAGTGTTGATGTTAGAACTCAGGCAGGTACTTTTACACATGCCTATGCAGGATATTTTTTAAGAATTCAAATATTATACTTATGTATAGTATTATAGGCTAATATTTTGGTTTGAAAAATCATTCATGTAATTCACTATTAGAAGTGGTGAATTTTTGTCAAATATAATCAATTTAACCAGATCAATGTAAAAAATAGGCAAAATTTTAACCAAATGTATGAATAATATATATATATATATATATAATATATAATATATTTTTTTTTTTTTTAATTTTTTAAAATTTTTTAATTATATGGAAAAAGGGCCAAAAAATAGCTAATTGGTGAAATTTTGCGCCAAAAAAATCCCTTGGGCCTAAGTGTCTAGGCACGCAGAAGTTGCCCAAAGTCTCCTTAGGACACTCTCTTAAGTATTGAGTACGTTGCTTGTGACTTTAGCCTAACTCTAACTTAGGAAATACACATAATTAATTCTGTTGGCTATTGAACTAAAGACACTTAGGACAAGTAAAGTAGTTTCTTTAGTGAATATGTATCTCAAGTGAGGCAAGATATAATCTCAACCATCCATCACTTTGGATATTAGGGTTAAGGATTTAGCTCAATGTAAAGTTATAAAAGCAAGGGTAAAGAGAGGAGGACACACCATATAGCAGCACAAGCCATTGAGAGGGAATTTCTCAAGATGAGTGAGATACTCAAGTGTGTTGGGTACAACATTGGAGATCCCGATCAATAATCTCAACCATCCATCACTTTGGATATTAGGGTAAGGGATTTAGCTCAATGTAAAGTTATAAAAGCAAAGGTAAAGAGAGGAGAAGGACACACCATATAGCAACACAAGCCATTGAGAGGGGTTTGCTCAAGATGAGTGAGATACTCAAGTATGCTAGGTGCAACATTGGAGATCCCGATCAATAATCTCAACCATCCATCACTTTGGATATTAGGGCTAGGGATTTAGCTCAATGCAAAGTTATAAAAGCAAGGGTAAAGAGAGGATAAGGACACACCATATAGCAGCACAAGCCATTGAGAGGGGTTTGCTCAAGATGAGTGAGATACTTAAGTGTGCTGGGTACAACATTGGAGATTCCGATCAACCAAGTAGATCAAGGATAGATCTAGCGCTTGATCACCTGGATCAGATCCAGGGTATGTTGTAAATTTTCTTTCCTCAGCTGGGCCATATCCTAGGACGAGAGCCTGAGTAGGTTTAATTTATTAATTTAATGAATAATTATTGATTGAGAAGAATTGTGTGTATAACATGTGATTGAGATTTGTTAATATTTTTACTTCCGCAAAAAAACTATGTTAAGAACCTAGTTGTGCTATTATATAGTAGATTTACTATAAATTTGCTAGGAATTAATTGTCGGTTGTTAGGTCAAAATTTAACAAACATTGGACCTTGGAGAAAGATCAAGAGTTTTGCATTCCAAGACTATTATTGCACTCTATTACTTGATGCTTTAGGGTGGGATCCACATTCTTAATTGAAAACTCATTTTCATGATGACCAATCAAATAATCTTATCAAAACGACTCTTCCTGTGATTCTTCATGGGTTTATATCGTTGTGGGCTCCATACTCTCTTGTCACATAACATCTCTATGTCCTTGTCCTAGAATTTACAATCTCCTCACTTTTATGTACACTTTCATGGACTTTCGATTTTCTATGCCCTCAAATTTGTTTCTCTAGGCACACACTTTCAGTTAGTGGGGTAGGGATTTTGTAAAATTTTTGGGGCATTCTTCCTCAAACCTCAATGATTGGGAGATGAAAATACCTTATCCCCACAAGATTCATTCTTGAAGTTCTCTAGGACCTTGGATCTAGGAGGGAAAAGTTGATTTGGTGCAAGGTTGACTCATTAAGTCCTTGAGGCATTGTCCTTTGAACCTTAGACCTTAGTCTATGAATAAGCGAATTGATTAGCCTTTTTGCAATCCACTGAACAACACTCATTATGCCAAGGTACTTGGCTATTTCTCCATTCCCAAAGTGGATAAAATATATGCTTTTGTCTTCACTACCAAGTCTACCTTCGGGAGACAGATTCTTATGAAAAAGGTGTATACCCAATAACTATTACACTGAAAATCAATGGATTGGAGGCCATTGTTGCCACTTTGCATATTCAACATTGTTGAGGAGAAATTGTGGACAAATCAAGACCAATAATGCTTCCTAAGACTTTAGTGGCCCTCATTCCTTCTCACGAAAAAGATGTTGGTTGTCAACGTTCTTGTGTAGTTGTAGACCATATGTGTAGGGTGCAACTTTGGTCCTCATAGGTCCTACGTGCTTTAGATCCGTGTTGTAAACATTGTGTTGGTGAATATATCAATGAGGTTTTAAAAAACAACTTATCAACACCATTGGGGAAATTATCAACAAATTTAAAAAAATATAAAAATATTCCCCCTTTTTTCCAAAAATTTAAACATCTAAAGCATTTTTTTTTCAAATTGTTAAACATCTAAAGCTACAAAAACACAAAGAAATATATTGCCACATAAATATGATAAGAAAACTGATGTATAAGCTGTATAAGATCCCTAGTGATATATTATCACTTCAATATTGAATCATGTTTGGAGTCTCGACTCGCGAGCCTCAAAATATATTGCCACATAAATCTGATAAGAAAACTGATGTATAAGATGTATAAGATGCCTATTGATATATTATCACATTAATATTGAATTATGTTCGAAGTCTCAACTCCTGAGCCACAAAATATCATCAAAAATTGAATATACCTCATCATCATGAGTCATCTACAATGTAATTAGATAAATAAATTAGCAATTTCCTCAACCCTTTTTATGGGCAAAGGTAATGACATTGGTAATGGCTCTTCCTTTAGACGATTAATGCCTTAGTGTTGGCACTTGACTCTGATGTGCTCTAAAAGAAGTTGGACTCTCACATCCTTTAGAAGAAGAAGGGCAAAGCTAGTCTCTTATGTGCTTTGTTGGTGCTATTGCAACTCCAACTCCTTATGTCTATGATTATGCATGCTTTTGTGAAGGTAGTGGTGCACTCCCAATGTCAATAGCCACCTCATGTAAAGGTGTTTGCTGTAGAACATCCTCCACCTCCACCTCCACCATACTCTCCCTCGCTACCTCCTATACCTCATTTTGTAACCAATTAGGGGTCAATTCCATGATTGGCCATTCCGTTTCAAACCTCCATGTAATAAAGGTGCCAATCCCATCCAATGAAATGGCCTCCACATCAAGTGTTTTCTTTTAAGCTGCCTCACCCACAATTAGATATTGTAGTAGATGTAGATGTATACCGTGTTTATTAAGGCATTGGAATTCCAAATTGTATGAGGGTCATAAATCATAAATTATAATACATAATTTAGAGGGGGATGAGGCATAAAATTATAATTTATAACGAATTCAAAATTTAATTTGAAATTTTTTAACTAGATGCACCTTCTCGGTTTGTATTTTTTCAAACACACTCTAGTTTCACTTGTATCTTGAAGCACTACATGTTTGGCTAAGTACTTGAATGACAAGTTATTATAAATTGGGTGCTGTTGAGAAACATAAAAAATTACATTAAAATTCGAAACAAAATGAAGCTTACTTGACATTTTTGGTCTACCTGTCCTACACAACCATGCCAAAGCCAAATGTTCCAATGACTATCCTATATATTTCCTTTTCTTTAGAAATTTTTGCGTGTTCTTGTGAACTTGGTACCATCCTCTAAACACGCGAGGAATCCATCCATAACCTCAACATCAAAGCTAAAACCAAAAGAGTAAGAGAAACTAGGGTCAAGGGAGATCCCTGTAGCACAAATGGGGTGATGGAGTGTATAGTTCCATCGCTCATCATTCACCCTTCCATATCAATAATTGTTTCTCATATCCATCACCATCCTTCTCCAAATAATAGGCACAAATGGATTTTTTTGGTCCTATCCATGGCTCCATACAAGTAGCTATCGCGGACTTGTCTCCATAAATTTGTGAACAACCTTAGCCAAAAGGTTCATGGTAGACACCTCCTCCTTTCATGCCCCAAAACTCTCTTTGTATGAAATTGGCTTGGATATGTTCTCCCCTTTTGGTTTACTGCTAAATAATTAAGCATACCACTCATTTGAAAGGAACAATCTCTTCACCTCCCACATACAAATTATGGGAGATTGAAGAGATATGAAACTAGAGGCAAAATGTGTGATTTCAAAGCATGCCAGTCATATAAAAGGGACATTTTATTCACCTCTCACATACAAGTTAAGGGAGACTAAAGAGATATGAGGTTAGTGCCAAAATGTGTGTTTATAGGATGCACCAACTCCCAATTATTTTGGAATTGTCTTATCAAGTTAAGCACAAAAGCATGATCATATATAAATTTTGTGATGCTTCTAGCAAATGCAACAATATCCTTGATATAAGTGATATTTCCCATATTGTCTAAAATCAAATCAATTTAATGTGCAATGTAAGGAGATTACACAAGGAGATTAAGCAACCTACCAACAACCACATAGTTAGCAATGTTATCTGTTATGACTCGGACAATGTTCTACAGACCTATCCCTTAGATGAACCTGTTGAACAACTCACATAATAATGTTGCGTTTTCAACATGCATAGATGCATCAACATATTTAATAAACATTGTCCCTTTGGCATATTTAACGAAGACATTGAGAAGGGTCTTGCCCTTTTGATCAATCCAACTGTCTCACAACATGGTACCTCCAATGAATTCCCATGATTCCTTAAGCTCCTCCAATCTGAGTTCAATCGAGTTTTTGTTTTGAAGGTTAGGCCTTCTTAACTTATTATAGGCAGGGACCTTGTACCCTAGTGTTAAATTACGCAACTACATTCAAATTCCACTTTGGACAACTCATTTGATGGAGATGATGATTGCATTGAATTCCTCTTTTTGAGAGGAACAAAATTGACCTAAAGATCATTCAAATCGGACAATAGGAAGTGTACTTACAAAGGAAAGCCCACACATGGACATTTGGACAAGGTTGGCCCTAAAGCCAATTGGTCACCCATGGAAGCCTGTAAATACAAGTGACCTAAATCTCATTCGGACCTCACCAAGCATCTTCTTCTTCTCTTCTTCATTGATTGGCTCGTGTAGGTCTGAGGCAGGGATGACAACAGAGGTTCACAAAAGTCCAAAATTACAGGGTTTGAGGTTCACATCTGTTTTAGGGTTTTTGGATTATAGTGGCAGGCACATCATAGGGAAAATTCAACCACAGTCGCTGCCTTACATGCATCAAGGGAGCGACAAAAAGCCTTCAGTTGCTCATACAACTCCTTCTGCGTGCGACCAAGAAGTTTGACTCAGATTTGACCAAAGACCGAAGTTGACCGCAAACAGGAAAAGTTGTCTCTGATATATTCTGATGCTGGAAACTTATTTCTCAATGTTATTGGGTTGTTTTGTCGATGATATTGTGTTGGGCTCATTGTACTCTGTTGAACATTTTATGACAATCTAATAGAAGAAGATTTTCAAAGGGTTTTCCCCCTTGTGGGGTTTTTCCCTGGTCTTTGACCAAACCTGGTGTCTCTTGTTGATGTGTTGATTGTCTCTTTTGTCATTGCATTTATTGTTCTATCTTCAATTATAGTTGATGAATGGAAAGACTAATTGTAATTGGAAAGATTGCTAATTGAAGTATTGAATTGGGCTAAAGTAATTGATACATCATAGAACAATCTGAAAATTTAACATGTTATCAGAGCCAAGGTGAAGGACAAGCTCAAAAGGAGACGAGCATTGAAGCAATCATCTTTGGAAAGTTGAAAGAGCTGATCTGGCCAAGTCAAGATGACTTCCTTGTTTAAAGAAAATGAGAATTTGGGTGACTCATCCAATTTTGCTACATGGAAAGTCAGGTTGGAGATCATAACTGATAACAATGATGTTTGGGATTGCGTTAAAGGAAAAGTACCTGAGCCTCCAGAGATTGCTTTCGCTGCTGCCAAAACAAGCACAAGAAAGGTGAGTTAAAAGCAAAGCAAATCATAGTTGATGGTTTACAAGATAATTTACTTGCATATGTTGAAAACTTGAGAAGGTCTAAGGACGTGTATGATAAGGTCGCTGGCATGTATGAAGTCAACAATTTGAATGAAGTCATCTCCTTGAGATCAACTCAGAGACACAAAGATGAACAAAGGAGAGTCCATGCAATCCTACATAATGAGGATATCTCTTCTTAGAGATCAATTGCAAAGAGTTGGGGAATCTGTGCTTGACAAAGGAATTGGTGATTGTGACTCTTAGAGGTCTCCCTCCTATTTGGGAAACCTTCATTACTACTATAAGAAACAACAATGTCCTCCCATCATTTGATGAAATTGTTGGAAATCTCACTCAAGAAGAATCAAGGATGATATCAAGAGGAAGGATTCAAAAGCATGGAGAAGGAGAGCTCGCTACATTCATCACTCATGACAAGAAGAAGAAGAAAGGAAAAGGAGGTCCATCAAATTCAAGAAAGCCTCCTCCTCATCCAAATAGAAGGAAGGAATTTTGCACGTTGAATGCTACAGTTGTCACAAGAAAGGCCACTATGCTCGAGATTGCCTTGAGAAGAATAATGGACCACACTACAATACTAGAGGCAACAACAACAGGTTCAATGATCAAAGGGGAGATGGTCGAAGGAATGATTGCAATAGAATAGATGAAAGAAGAAGAAGAGAAGCTCCAAGTGATCACGAAGAAGATCGTTGTCCACAAAAGAAGTCAAAATTCTCTAGGTATGAAAGAAATGTTGCGAATCAATCTGCATATATTCTTATTTTTGCCCTTAATAGTTCATCTCCTCCAGATTTGTGGGATAGTTGCTTGGTTGATAGTGGGGCCACTCATCACTTCTCAGGTTGTAAGGAAGTTCTCTCTAATTTTGTAGAGAGAGAGTCAAATTTTAAAATTATCCTTGGAGACAAATTCACTCATCCTGTTAAAGGTTTTGGGTGCATCAAATTTCATTTGAATTCAGGAGAATCTATTTTGCTCCATGATGTGATGCATGTGCCAGGGTTGAAGAACAATTTGGTATCGATATCCGCTTTGGAAGACAAAGGGATGAGGGTTGCCTTCATCAAGGGAAAGGTTCTTAATTGGCCTGTTGGATCACCTATGAGAGATGCATTCACATTGGGATCAAGATAGGAAGGACTCTATAGGGTTACTGAAAGACCACTTCGAGCATTGGTGTTTGATACTAATCATCTAAACGAGCTATGTCATCAAAGATTGGCCCATCTACATTATGATGCTCTTTCGAAATTGGAGAAATTGGTCTCAAGGATTCCCAAGGTTCAAGCTCATCATGATGGAGTATGTCCAGGCTGTGCCAGTGGAAAAAAGACAAGGGGACCATTCCCCTCTAGTGAGAACAAGACAAATGACATCCTCCATCTCATCCATTCTGACATATGTGGTCTGATGCTCGTGCGGTCTATTGGTGGCCATCTATACTACATCACCCTCATTGGTGACTTCTCAAGAAAGACATGGATATATTATTTGAAGCACCAGGATGAAGCCTTGATAATGTTGAAGGAATTCAAAGCATTGATTGAAAATCAAAGAGGGAAGAAAATCAAAATATTCAGGCTCGACAATGGTGGAGAGTACACATGAAAGGAGTTCATTGATTTTTGTAAGAAGGAAGGTATCAAGAAAGAGACAATTGTGCCCTATACTCCCAAACAAAAGGGAGTGGCTAAAAGAAAGAACATGTCCATTATAGAAGCTACCTGTGCGGCTGTGCCATGCTCCATGATCCAAAGTTGCCAAAGTTCCTTTGGGGAGAAGCAACAAATGTTGCCGTATATGTTCAAAATAGGGTACCTCATCAAGCATTGGACGACAAGACCCCCGAACAAGTGTTCACAGGTGTCAAGCCCGATGTCAGTCATCTTCGTATATTTGCTGCGCTGTATACTTTCATGTGTTGAAGGACAAGAGGAGCAAGTTGGAAGCCTCGGGAAGAAAAGGTACGTTTGTTGGATATTGTGAAAATTATAAAGCATTTAGAATATATATTCCTGTCAAAGGAAGGTTGAAATTAGCAGGGATGTCACATTCGATGAAGATTCCACCCTTGGAAAAGCAAGGGACCTTCCTATGCCTCCTCTTGAGGAGAATGATGATATGGATATTTTAGATGGTCCTTCTGTGCCTGAATCTGAGACAAATATTGGATCCCCTAAATCCTCCTCCATGTGATCCTCTCTCCAAGAATAGGCTAGTTTGGCTTGAGACACATTACAGGATGATGAGAGATGGTCTCTCGTTCGAAGATCATTTAGAGAAAGGAAGAAGCCATGCAGGTGCCAGGGATATGTTGTAGCCATGAGCACTATGATTCAAGCCAAACCTTCCACATTCGAAGAAGCTGTGAAGGAACAAGTTTGGAAAGAAGCTATGGCCGAAGAATACGAATTAATCATGAAGAATGATGTATGGGATGTTGTGTTGAGACCAAAGGGGGAATCCGTGGTGACTTCAAAATGGCTATTCAAGAGCAAGCATGGAGTTGATGGTAGCATTGAAAAATATAAAGCAAGGTTCACGGCTCGAGGTTTCTCCTAGAAAAAGGGAGAAGATTATGACGATATATTTGCACCTGTGGCTCGATATACAACCATTTGTTCGATAGTTGCCCATGCTGCAAGTCAAGGATGGATCCATCATTAGATGGACATGATGTCTGCATTCCTCCATGGCATGTTACAAGAAGTGTATGTTGAGTAGCCATAGGGATTTGAAGTAGAGGATCGAAAGACACGTGTTTGTAGGTTGAAGAAAGCATTGTATGGTTTGAAGCAAGCCCCCAGAGCATGGTACGCTCGCATAGACAGTTATTTGGTGAAGTTGGGATTCACAAGAAGCAATGTCGATCCTAACCTCTACTTCAAGGTAGTCCAAGGTATGCCGTTGATTTTGGTTTTATATGTTGACGATCTATTCTTTATAGGTAGTGAGCCCCTGATGATCAAGTGTAAGAGGGAGCTAGCCTCTAAATTCGAGATGAAGGACCTTGGACCCGGGCATTATTTTCTAGGCCTTGATGTGTAGCAAAGGCCCGGTGAGGTTTTCTTTCACAAGGGAAATGTGTTGTGAAGTTGTTGGAAAGATTTGGAATGACAGAATGCAAGTCACTACCCACACTGATGGAAATGGACTTTAAGAACCTATGTGGAGAAGCTGCAGGACCCGATTTGGCGAATCCATCTGATTGGGGCTCTAATGTTCCTAGTGAATACCCGTATGGACAAATGCTATGCAGTGAACACGTTGAGACAATTCATGACTGAGCCTCTCCATGCACACTGGATCGCTGCCAAACAAATTTTGAGATATTTGCATGGGATGATCACACTTGGTCCGAGATATTCTGTTGGAGATGTTCGATTTCTTGGATACATAAATGCTGACTGGGCAAGAAACGTTGTTGACAAGAAGAGTACGTCTGGATGTTGTTTTGGCCTTGGATTTGCCATGATATTGTGGATGAGCAGGAAGCCAAAGTTCGTAGCATTAAGTTCTGCCAAAACAGAGTATATTGCCACTAGTTGAGGAAGCTCTTTGGAGAGCTATTTGAGTAGGTCCTAGATACTACAATAATATATTGCGATAACGAAAGTGGGATCCGTTTGGCAGAGAATCTCATATTTCATGACAAGTCCAAGCACATGGAGATTCAATATCACTTCATTCGAGATGTGGTGCAAAAAGGAGTCGTTAGCCTCCATCACATATCGATGGATTAGCAGATTGCATATATTTTCACTAAGGCTTTGCCGAAAGGGAAGTTCTTGGTCTTTAGAGACCAGCTTGGATTGATGGATGTGACCCCTCTTGATAAGGGGCATTGTTGATCAAGGACACTAAGCCAACTCTTCCCCCCTGTTTCAACTCCCAAGGTGTGGAATTGAGATAAGGGGTTCTTGGGGTTTAAGGATCTCTAGACAATAGGGTATCACCCCTATTTGTTACCCATAGGGCTGGAGATGTTGCTCCTTTATCTTGGTCTTTGCAGAGTATAGCCCAGTTGGAATCATACCCACAAGTCGGGCTTGTTGGGATTGCCCCTCCTTGTCTGGCCAATGGGTTGAGGAGGCTTGGGGGCATGTGATCCTTACCTTTTGTTAAGTTGGGTATCTCACCCAAGCGCAAATTATGATGCAGGTGTTCTACAACATGACTCTTGAGGGTCATTGTTGGGAAGATCGGTAGGCAATGGGATGGGTTGAGATGTGCTCCCCTATATCACCTATTACTCAATATGAGGTCAAAGATATTTAGCTCCCCCATGAGATTTCGGGTTGAGATGTACTCCCTGATGTGGTTTCAGATTGAGATATGCTCTTCGACAACGTAGAGGGTGGTAGCATTAACTCCTCGATGATTCTTCTTCTTTAGATTTGAGAATGTTTCAATAGATAGATATGAACATAGATGGGACATGATATGATGGCAGGATTGATGATCGATGGTCAGATATTGATAAGTGGAATTCTCCCTAGTTGAGAGGGAGTGTTAAATTATGCAACTACAGTCAAATTCCACTTTGGACAACTCATTTGATGGAGATGATGATTGCATTGAATTCCTCTTTTCGAGAGGACCAAAAGCGATCTAAAGATCACTCAAATCGGATAAGGGGAAGCGTACTTATGAAGGAAAACCCACATGCACATTCTGGCAAGGTTGGCCCTAAAGCAAATTGGTCACCCATGGAAGCCTATAAATACAAGTGACCTCAAGCTCATTTGGACATCACCAAGCATCTTCTTTTTCTCTTCTTCATTGATTGGCTCACACAGGTTTTACGTAGGTACGGCAATAGAAGTTCACAAAAGTTTGAAATTACAAGTTCCGAGGCTTGCATATGTTTTAGGGTTTTTGGATTACAGTCGCAGGCACGTGACAAGGCAAATTCGACCACAGTCGTTGGCTTGCAGGCATCAAGGGAGCGACCAAAAGCCTTTAGTTGCTCGCACAACTTCTTCTGCATGCAATTGAGAAGTTTGACTTAGATTTGACCAAAGATCGAAGTTGACTGCAGTTGACCACAGACGGGAAAAATTCTCTGATATATTTTGATGTTGAAAACTTATTTCTGAATGTTATTGGGTTGTTTTGCTGATGATATTGTATTGTGCTCATTGTACTCTTTGATGAACATTTTATGACAATTTAATAGAAGAAGAATTTCAAAGGGTTTTCCCCCTTGTGGTGTTTTTCCCCGGTCTTTGACCAAACCTGGTGTCTCTTGTTGATGTGTTGATTGTCTCTTTTGTCATTGCATTTATTTTTCTATCTTCAATTACAATTGATGAATGGAAAGACTAATTGTAATTGGAAAAATTGCTAATCGAAGTATTGAATTGGGCTAAAGTAATTGATACAGCATGGAACAATCTGAAAATTTAACACCTAGGCCAACAATAGTGACAACATCAAACATAGACTGATAGAATGGGTTGTTATTGGCAATGCTGAAAGGAATGTGACTTCCTAGAAAACATCTTACCCATAAGCTTGTCTGCTTCTCCTTTATTTTAAGCACTGACCTAATAGAAAGTTGTGCATCAGGTGAGGTTCTTGGAACAAAAAATATGAGGTCATTGAGAGCAATGTGAAAGGTGAGGACGAAGAAATCTCATTCCCCCTGGAACTTGCAACTACTGCAGCAAGCTCAATTTTCACATCTTTCCTCTTATTTCTCTTTTTACCCATGTTCTGAAGTAAGTTGTTGGAAATATGAATGATTTCTGTGGTTGCAGCATGCCTCAAAATCTTTCCAAAGTGGTATTTCAGCCGGTTGATTCCCCCTGTCATTTCCTTTTCACACAACTTGCAATTGTCTTTCATAGATTATGCCCATTTAGTAGCCAAAGCTTTTGGGATTGTAATGCTTAAATCTAGGGGAAAATTATGGAATTCAAGAGTCAAAATAGAAGAATGCTGCAGATATGAAAAATCAGATCTAAATTAATGGTAGGTCTCCCACTAAATGTCAGCAAGATGGTTAAAAATCTCAGAAAACGAAAAAAACCCATGTTGAAACTGTTAAACATATCTGCAAGTACAGGAACAGCTGATGGGAATCAATTCCCACTCCACGATAAACTGTGGATGTAAAATGAGAACACTCTATTTCTGGTCTTTTTCTCAAAAGAAAAATGATGAAGACCTGCTTTGCTCTCAAACCCCCTTGTGCTGTTTTGAAATCGAGTTAAAAAGGCTCAATTTTCTAGTTATAAAGTGGACTGTCTATGGCATCAGCAATATTTTCCCACAAATCGTAACATTTTTGAAAAAAGATTGCATTTTTCGAATTTTTGCAGTAAGTAATTGAGGTCCTTGTCACCCTTTATAATATGTATGTACCAAGAAGTCGTGTATCATTCCTGAAGTCACTGCCACTGTTAGAAAAGACTCAAGAAGTCGTTTATCATTCCTGAAGTCACGGTTACTTTTGGAAAAGACTCGAGGAGCCGTTTATCATTCCTGAATTCACTGCCACTGTTAGAAAAGACTTGCCCCTAGTAGGATGGTATATTAATATATATATATATATATATATATATATATATTATAAAGGGCAGCAAGAATCTCAATTATTTAATGCATTACTGTAGCGGATACATAAATTACAGTGAGAACGATGTCTCTGGTTTCAAAAGGCTGACTTTTTGTGGAGGTGTTTTTCTGGATGGCAACTGGTAACTTATAGAGAAGCACGAGGAGCATCACTTACATATATAGAACAAATACAGAAAATGAGGAGGATATGATAAGCAGCGACAACATATTTTGACATCTCATTATTTGGTTTATTCTTTAAACAATTCCCCTTTCATTATTATCTGGGGGTTTTTTTAAGGTGATCGGGAATGGTTTTCGATTGAAAAATGTGATGTGAAATTATATTGATCCCTATATGTTTTTATATTATTTTACAATGTTATAAACCTCAGACATGAGAGAAAGGTAAGTAAAGAGATACTATAATTAATAATTATAAATGCTTGCACTAAATAGCACAATGTAGCTTAATTGAGATGAGAGAGAACTAGGATGGCAGCAGTAATTGAAGAGTGAGAAATGTGCAGTAGAAGAAGAGCCAAGTGGGTTTGATGTATGGAAAGAAAGGTTTATATATTGGATGAAAAGAACAGTGAAAGATGATTATAAAGTACAATATTTAGGTGTATTTATACTTTGTGAAGAAATGAGGTTACAATGAACAGTCTGACTTATCATATATTAGTAGGTTTTTTTTGTCATTTTATTTTATTTTTGTGTGGTTCACTGTACTGGAGATCGATACTAGTATACATCCATGGAAAACCCACCCGTGTCTAGGTGAGCCGGTTATTTTTCATGTAGAAAAGACTCCCAAGGAGCACACATGTCAATCTCGGCGGGGAGGATAATAGCAACTTCTCCCTGCCACTCGAGCCACAACCATTTGATATATATTAATATGTATTTAGTAGGTATATGACATAAATAACATGTTTGTCCTTTCTGTGGAATTAACTAGTTTGCAAGTTGTGGTACTTTGTGCTAATAATTGTGATCTAAGCAAAGTCTTTCGTAAAAAATCACATAAGAGAAATTTTTGGCCAACACATTTCGAACCAACAAGTGTGGTTCATCATCAGGACCAGATGATGAACCACACTTGCTGGTTCGAAATGTGTCGGCCAAAAATTTCTCTTATGTGATTTCTTCCGAAAGACTTTGCTTAATTCATTATGGATCACAGAAGCTTGAATACAGAAATTGTGATCTACTTGTGACTATATCTAACACTAGAATTGACCACATTTTATTTGCCTATCTTTCAGGTACTCTATAACAAAGGCATTTTGTATTGCTTTTGCAATGACATTCTCGTCAATATTTGACGTGCCAGTATTTTGGCCAATATTATTATTCTATTGGATTGTGCTTTTCATGCTAACGATGAAGCGGCAGATATTGCATATGATCAAATACAAATATGTACCATTTTCAGTAGGCAAGCAGGTACTGATTTTGCTCATTCATTGAAGTTCAGCAATTCGTGGCTTTCTTTCCTTATCAATATTCAATATTATTGATTTTTGTTGCCTACTTTTGTAGTCTTTTGAGCTTGACATGATCCTTTCTTTTTTAATTACTTGTCCTTTCAGCGATACTCGGGGAAGAAACCAACAGTAGAGAAGGCAAGCCTTTCTCGAGACTGATTGTCAATATAATTGTATGCACAGGTTTTCTTATTTTGAATGTAACGTTGTTTAGTACTGCTATATAAATGCCTCGTGTGATTACTAATCACTGGATATGAAGTTGGGCATTTCTGCTTAGTTTTAGTTTTTATTTTTGAAGCATGATTATGAAGCTCGGTGGTTTAAACTAAATATATATTTGTGCTTTTGAGGTGATGCTGTTTTGCTTTGTTAGATAAGAGTGTTGTTCATTTTTTGGGGGATTTCACAGCAGACAGCATTATAATTAATGTGGTTTTCTTATTCTTGATTTGGCATGGCATAATTTTCTTGCAGGTGGAAACTCAGAAGTCGGAAGAAGGAATAACCTTACCTTTTAAATCTGATGTGCAGTCTGTTTAAATTTCAACAAAATCTGCCTACATGCTTGCTGGTTTTGTATTGATTGAAGACTCTTGCACGCGAGTTCATCTTCACCACATTATTCAAATTTGTTAATGATTGAAGGTTGGGATTTTGACAACTTTTGACAACAGATAGATGAATATTATGTCTGGCCTTTTATAATTTTGTAGAACCAGATTATGGAGGTCAAGCTTGCGTACTTTTGATACATTTACATAAATTTATGGAGATGCTGAACACTCCTTTGGCAGTCTATACAGATTGGAAAGGGTTTCAGGATGTTTTTTGACAATAAAGATCTGAAACAAGTGATATGTGGCTGGGGTTCCAAGTAAATGTCCATGCAACTGGGGATTTCAAGTAAATGTCTTTACAATGGTTGACTGGCTGTGTCGATGAGTCTACATGCTTATTTAATATTATTTCTCAAGTCACCATAAGAAATCTTCACAACGAATAAATTTCACTGTTCTCGTCACTCTTTATCTCAGAATTTTTAAGTTGAACTGTTCACCATTAGCTTACACTACGATATGGTTCTCCTTTGTATTGGTTGATTTTGGTCAGTGGGCAACTAAAGAAGTTCTGTTTACATAAAAGTTATGAGGCGTCTAGAAACTCATCTCTTGCTGGCTGAATATTTTTGGCTTGTAAATCACAATATTTTGTGTTATTTTGCGTTTTTGTCATCTGTTTTCCAGTAAGCAGCAAAATAGGTATCTACTGTGGATGTATTAGTGAGATGCTAAAGCCCAGGAAGTGGTGACCTAAATCTTCTAGCAGGGAGATTCACAGTCTTGGGCTCCTTGACATTTAGTGTGACAACATTTACTTATGCCTTTTCTGTGTGGCCTGTCAAATGTGATAATCACAAGGGCCAAGGGGGCTAGATTGCTGCTCCATTGCCTGACACATCTTAGCATGATCACTATTCCGAAACTCACTATAGCAACAACGATGGTGCCACGAAAGGTCTCCAAGAAGTTCATCGCAAAGGTCTTACATGAGGTGATGAAATCCCCCGTGATATTGTTATTGAAATTCTTGTTACTGAATATGCAATAGTTTGTGATAATTTGAGGTGTGCACTTTGCAATGGTATTTTGTTGGCATAATGCCTCCTAGAAGCTGTTATTAGGTCTTGGATTACGAAAGTTTAGGAACCTTATTGGTGGCAAAAAGGCTTATTTTAGTTCACTTTTAAGGAAGACCTGAAGGAATAAGGAATAATTCATACCTATGATATGATGAAATTATTAATAATGACAACCATGCCACAAGGGTAGTTTGTACGTTGCCCATGGATGTGTCGTAAGACCCTTGTGGTACTCATTGCTTGGTATGAGGACATCTTAATTGATGACTCCACTTAGTTGCATTGTCCTATTTGGGTCGAGTTCTTGGGCCTTTTGAAGTGATGATGGGATTGCTTGGAATGGATCTCAATCCTCCTTAGACAACTTATTTGCCATGTGCCACAACATTGTTTAGCCCATTAGACATATTTGTCTTTAGTTCAATTTGTCTAGAGTCTTCAAAGAATGGGGCTTTACTAAAGTTGGCAATAAGGTAATTAGGCAACCTACTAGGTGCATTAACCTTCCAAACTTGCTTTTGATGCAAAAGCTTTGATTATAGGATTAGGGATTGCTTGCTTTTTTCCAAATCCAATTCCTTGGCTTTATCAAAGTTGGCTATAAGGTCATTATGCAACTTGCAAGGTACATACACCTCTCGAATACATGGATTTTTTACTTCTTTCCAAAGTCAATTTCTTATATACACATTTAATGATAGACCTTTGGCTATAAGGTCATTATGCAACTTGCAAGGTACATACACCTCTTGAATACATGGATTTTTCACTTCTTTACAAAGTCAATTTTTTATATACCCATTCAGTGATAGACCTTTGTCGAACCAAAATATGTCGACTTCTATAGATTGTGATGGATGGCTTCAAGTGACAAAGAAGGGTAGCAAGCGCTGTAGCAAGAGCAATGTGCTGTCCAAGGTTTTGACTAAGGGCATGACTATGTCTAGGTTGATGCCCTCGAAGTCGACTTACATTGTGGTGAAGGACTTGGAGTCCTCTCAAACCTCTTGACCCCATATGGGGTGTGGACATAGGAACCATTGCCCTTCTTCGAGGTTAGGTTGGCATTCTTCTAGTGAACTAGATGAACAAAAACACTTCAAAAAAGTATCTTAGATCATCGGGTTACCCATGTTGTATCAGACAAGTACTTGTTTGTGTCTTTGGATCCTTATCATGCTTTGAGTGTTAACAATATAGAGGAGATGGAAATTATTCTTGAATGTTTGCATTGAAATGCAAGTCATGGAATGTGTGGGATCTCATTGAAATGATCATGAAGGCCATGGGTATAGGGATTTATTCAAAGGCTTCTGATTTAGATGTATTGTTCTTCAAAAAATTAAACTCTTTGTATATTTATTTTTAAAACCCAGTATGAAGATTGGCGTGCTAAGAGTGGTTACCATTCATCTCTTCAAAATTTGTTGCAAACATTATTTAATAGGGACACAACTTGTTTAGCTAAGTAATGTGGCTCCTTGGTTTATATGGTAGAGTTTGGGCCTTGCCAATTTGTATGCATCAAATGATGTGGATGCTAGGGTTGAGTTATGCCACTAGCTCACATAATACCTCCTTTAGATACATTGTCTCATGTGTGGAGATTCCAACCATGTAGGGTTTTAGAAAGACTAATTTGGTGCAAGCCTTGTCAAGTTGTCGTAGATGTATAACATGGAATGTGTTCGAAGCGAGACTTGGCATGTACGACCTAAATTAGTATTGGGCCCTTCAGGTATGGTCAAACTTGGTCAAATTATAGAGTTGTAAATGATAGCCTTGAAAATGTTGGACAAAGCCTTGCCTTATTAACATAACACTTTCACTTTTGACTATGAGTTCAAGCGATCACCCATGTTGGGGGTGATTATTGTCTTTTATCATGAGTGCATTTAACTTTTCCCTTTCATGGGGTGCAATTAAACCATGTTGCCTTAGACTCTATACATCTTCAATGTCTCACATCTTTAACACCTAGCTTATGTTGAGGCCATATTTTGAATCCAAAACTTGCTCCCCCAAACTTTCATTTACCTTTTCCTTTTCACGGGGTGCAATTAAACCATGTTGCCTTAGACTTGATACATCTTCAATGTTTCACATCTTTGAACACCTAGCTTGTGCTGAGGCCATCTTTTGAATCTAGAACTTGCTCCCTCGAATCTATGGAGAAGATGATCAAATAGACAAGTATAGAGTGGCGATAGGTTGAATCATGACTTTTTCTTTGATGTTTGGGTCAACATTTAGTGGTACAATGTTCTCTAAACAAAGTGATTAAGGAGTATTTGTTAAAGCTTGTCATTTTCACATAACACCATTTGATTTATTGTCCTTAAGCTCAAGTAGCTAAACATTCCCTTTTCTTGAAAGTATATGAAGTTTGTCGAGCTTGTGGTGCCCATATTTGTCAAGGATACATTGGCTAACCACTGGGGATCAACCAACAAAATATCTTTTCAAAACACTCATTAATGAAGCCTTTGGGAAGCTCCATGCTCCTAAATCAACTTCTTGAAGGGTTACCAATCTTCAATACTTCGAGTGGGAATTTGTTGCACACTAGTGCGATGTTTTCCAATTCAAAGAGACGACTAATGCATGAAAGTTCGCTATGTTGACATGCATTGATTTCTTGACAAAAGTATCTTTTGAACGTAAAGAAATATATGACCACGGGTTGACCTTGGCTAAGTTGACATGTTTATGTGTGAATTCTTTAAAGTCACATGGACTTTCCTTATGTCTACAAGGACACAGTGCAAAAAAATCTGTTGGGACCATTATTTTTTTTAATAAGAATAGAGGATTATTTGTATTAAAGAAGGCCTGTGCATAAAATTCAGATGTAGTACATGAAAAAATTATTTAGAGAGATTGTTTCTTAGAGCTACTATTTCTGTCTTCACACAGTCTCTACTCTCCGAGTACATATTTAGGCATTCAAGGAGATTGTTTCTTAGAGCTACTATTTCTGTCTTCCCACAGTGTCTACCCTTCGAGTACATATTTAGGCATTCAACATACTAATATCCTTATATTGATTATAAGAGCTCAAAAAATGATCAAACAAAAACAATATTTATAGTTCATCAAAATTATTATATCTAGTTACATGGTTGATCCTTGGAGGTGCTTTTGTCTTCAAAATTTTCCTACTTCAATCCTCATATTGTAGATATAGGGGTAGAATTGCATTCCTTCCAGATTGGTGGAGATTTCTTGATGGACTATGCTAAGAAGGGTGTCATTAGTGTTGTGCCTCGAGGCCATAACCTTCTAAGAAGCAATAGTGAATTGAATGCAACAATCAAAGATAACACAAATTCTAATATCCTATATTATTTGGGTCTTGTGGGTGTTATTACTGAGATCCGTCAGGGACATTGTCGAAATCATCTCTTTATCAAGCAGTAAACCTAGAAACAACAGTAAAATCTTTAGAGAGGCCATATCAACTCTAGAGCCAAAATGTTTTGGGAGAGATGCAAAAGAGATTGGCTAAGAGGATAGAACCACCGTAGTGAGCTTCTAGATGAGCAAGTGACACAAATAAATGTAGGTTAGACCACCCAAGTGGGGAGAGGATGCTAAATAAAGATCCCAAACAATCAGAGTGGCAACAATAATCACAACTAACTGTTGAATTTTCTACAAGACAAACAATAGAAACTAATCTTCAAATCTGATAATTACTACCTAATGATTTTCAAACAATTGATCTCATGCCACTAATATCATTGAGCAATTATACGCAAAAAATCTCTACGATAAATGCAACGGAAACAATAAAGGTCATAAAGAGATAATCATGCACAATAGAGAATATTTTTACCCCAGGGAACCTAAACTTGGGAGAAAACCCAATGAATTTTCTTAGGAGAAATTATTCTTCAACAAGGTTTACAAATCAATAACTTTTATATAAATTTGTGCCAATATCCAAGACAAAATACCAGACAAATTTGGTCAAACTTCAGCAAGTCAAGGTTGATCAAACTAGCTTGGTCAAACTTGGACCTACAGTCAACTTTGTCGTCCAATTCATCTTTGCAGCTCCTGTGGTCAATTGTGATCAAATTCGTCCTCTTGCAACTCGGTCAACTACATTCAAACATGACCTCCCAAAGTTGGTCAATTACTGTCAAACTTGACCCAAAACAAACTTCCTGCAACTCAGTGAAACATGGTCAAGCTACCCTCTTGCAACTCATTCAAAATCTAGTCAACTCGACGTCTTTTTGTCACACATGCGATTGCTCTAGGAGAGAGATGTGATGAATGAATGAAGTGTCACATCGTATATATATATTGATTAAATGGGTGTGAATTTCCACAAGGGACACCCTTTCATGGTGGGGTTGACTTGTTTTTTTGAGCCTACATGATGCTCCCATTAGGGGAATTTTGAGGTCTAAAATGGGCCTCCTAAGGAAATTGTAAAATAATAGTGGAAATAATAAAATAAGATTAGATTACATCATCAAATTTTAGAGGGGAAAAATAAAAAAATATTTTCAACTTATCTCCCTATGGGTTTACTCAAATTTCGAGCGGAAACACTCGTTTGATGCATAATTTGAGTCCTCATTTAATGAGTACCCATGTTGCATATTTTTGATGGACCTTGCCACACGAACAATAAGAAATGCATGAAAAGTGTGATTGCAATCACGTTTTTCCTGTATTTCTCATTTTTCGTGTAATAGGGTCCATCGAAAGTATACAACATGGGTATTCCTTGGATGAAGAATTAAATTTTGCATCCGACGAATACTCCCGCCTGAAATTTGAGTAAAACCTTAGGGAGATAAGTTGAAAATACAAGTTGAAAAAATAGTTTTATTATTTTATTAGTTTTTAACCTTTTTACTTTTTTACTCACAAATTGGCTAATCATCCTCCATGGTTGACATCATCATCTTGAATTCTATTGGTTCTTATAAAGTTTATTTTGGTTGTACATTTTTTTTAGGAGACCCATTTTAGACCTCAAAATTCTTTTAATGAAAATAAAAAAATAAATTTTATTTAATTTTTCTTAGACTGATTTGTAGATTTTTTTTTAGCAAGGCGGGAATACTTCTCGATGCTACACAAAAAATCAACACTCCTTAGTGAGGGAACTATTCTCCTTCACTGCAATAGATTTCCCCTTAGCTGAAATTTTTTCTCCACAAGAAATGTTCATGAGCTTGCGATGTTGATGCATATCTATAGATAACTCTAGCATAGAGTAGGTAATGTAACTCCTCACATGCATGTCTATAGATTACTCCATCCTAGAGTAGGAAATGTGAGTACCCTGGGCCATTCACTACTAGCTGAATCAACATGGCCCAACCAAGTCCTTTTGGCTTCTCAAGTGAATTTCATCTATCTCCTCTGGTCAAATCAACATGACCCAGCCAAGTCTTACTAGATTCTCGGGGGAAGATATGCCCTTGGACCACTCACCTTTGGCCAAATCAACATGGCCTAGTCAAAGTCCTTTATGGCTTTCCAGGTGAATTATATCAATCTCTTCTAGTCAAGTCAACATGACCCAACAAAAGTCCTTTATGGCTTTTCATGAGAAGATTTTCCCAATCTACAATTGCTGGGCCATTCACCTCTGGTTAAATGACCAAGCCAAGTCTTTTTGACTTTTGAGGTGAATGTATCCATCTCCCATGGTCAAATCAACGTGACCCAGCGAAGTCCTTTTGGTATTTCTGGAGATGGTTTGGCTGATCCTTCAAAGACATTAACAATCCCTCTCAATGAGGGAGACATTTTGCATCACACCAAGCTTGTCTTTGAAGTTCACAAATTTCGCTCTAGACAAAGGCTTGGTGAGAATGTATGCAATCTGCTTGTTTGTGGATATGTACTAGAGCTTCATTGCTCCCATGTCTCAGAGGAAGTGATTTGATCAAGTAGTCCTTTAAGAAGCTTCCGAAGCTACATTGCTTCACGTCTTTCGATACTGGTTGCGATATACTTTGCCTTTGTTGTACTGAGTGCGAAACAAGCCTACTTCCCACTAAACCGAGATATCATAGTTGATCCCAAGCTGAAGCAACACGTAAATGTGCTCTTTTTGTCCTCTACACTCCTGATGCAATCTGAATTTGTATATCCCTACAACCTCATTTCACCACCTGAGACATATCTCAAACCATATCCAACTGCACTGTGCAAATATTCAAACACATGCTTTGCTACAACCCAATGTATCTGGCTCGTCTCAACTATATATCAGCGAGGGAATTCACTACAAAGCAAATATGTGGCCTAGTGTTACCCAGGTACATTAGGGATCCAATCAATTGCGTGTACATCGTGGGATCCACCAAATCTGAATCTGAAGCAGAATCAATCAACTTCTTTAGATTAGAAACCATAGGAGCAACCATGGATTTGTAATCCATCATACCAAGTCTCCTCAAAATCTGGACGATATACTTTCCCTATTCGAGGAACATCTCATCAGGGCTTTGCACACCTCTAATCCTAAGATAAAATGCATTAGGCTAGGATCCTTCATCTCAAATTCCGAGGTCAACTCCCTCTAACACTGAAGCCGGACTTCATGTGGTAATCTTGGCTGTTCCCTCTATCACAAAAGAAAATCCTCAAGCCACTGCTGCTCCCTTTGTCACATAAGCAATTCCTTCTGCCATTACTGCTCTCTCTATCACATAAGCAAGTCCTCCTGCTGTCTTACATGGTCCCTTCAAAGAAGGCATACTATTAGAGACCTTTTGTTTCTAAGCATTTTGACAATCTCGACCCATGACATCCTATTGGAAGGTTGTCCCTTCCACTTTCCTTGTTTGTCTTCTCCCTTAGAACTGGAAGCTCATTCGGTCATCTGGCACGATCTTAGATGTCATAATAATCTGTACAATCCTGCCTCTCAAACACCAATCACTCCCGCGAGTCTATGCTCACGTCTTTAGGTCATACAAGAACATGACCATCTGGCAACTGGAGCAAAAAATCTCCTCGTAGTCCACTCCTTTCTTGGAGAACCCTCTCGCCACAACTTTGCTTTGTACTTCCCCTGTTTGCTGCATGAATAATGTACCTATTCTTCCTTTTTGAAAACTCCATTAAGGAGGCCATAGAAGAAAATCATAACTAATCAAAATACAAGGACAAGAGGTTGACCCATAAAATAATAATAATAATTCAGGAGAAAAAATATGAAGTACTTCTCTCTTGATTAAGGAAGAAATCGCTAAGGATTGTCAACTCCCCCTTTGACAAATTTGTAAGAGAAACTTGGAAACCTGTCATGTGCCTAGAGGTACAACTACCTAGAAACATTATTGCTAGTAGATCCTAAAGAAAGAATTTCTTTGACTTCATCTGAGGTGGAAGCTCATGCTCGTCCTCAACATCATCTGTTGATGCATGCTGTGTTCCTTTACATTTTCTTGTATGAAATGTACGTGTCAGGGTTTGTTAATTTAGTAGATTCATTGAGCTATCTAGTCACATCAAAGACTCATCAACAAGCTAACATCAACACCAAATCATTCCATATCCTATCAAGGGGATAAACCAAGTATGCATCACACACACACTCCACTTGCATCCAACGCTTCACATCTTGCTCTAGGGTTTCATCCTACAAACCCTATGACTTTCTCATCCAAGACTTCAACACAAGTCGCAACTTCCAAGTCTTCTCTAGGTTTTACAAACCCTAGTCTTCCAACTCTTGTACCACACAAGCATGAAGACTCCAAGAGGAATACATCAATATTAAAAGCACATACATTAATACGTGTTATGATAGGCTCTCTTCTTCCTTTCTATAAAAGTAGCGAAGGCTGATTTCTCCTCGACTCCCTCTGGCCTTGGAGTAACTTCCTTCTAAAAATTTGTAACAATATCTTCCATTATGAGACTTGGCACCAATTGAGAAGAAATCAATCTAGTCAAGCTGCTGAGCACTTGTCTCTTACGCTGACTTCAATGGCTGCTTTTTCAACAAAGTCTAATACCATGTGAATTTTCTACAAGATGCATAATAGAAACCAATTGTTTGATTTGATAAATACTACCTATTGATCTTCAAATAATTTATCTCATGCCAATGATATCATTGAGAAATTATACACATAAAATTTCAATAGTAAATGCAAAGGAAATAATAGAGATCATAAAATGACAACCATGCACAACCGAGACAACATTTTTACCCTGGGAAACCTGAACTTCAGAGAAAACTCAACAAATTTTGTTAGGAGAAATTGTTCCTCAACAAGCTTTACAAATCAATAATTTGTTTAGAAATATGTGCCAATACCCAAGTCAAAATACTAGATAAATATGGTCAAACTCCAACGAGTCAAGGTTGGTCGAACTATCCAAAATAGTCAGAAGTCAATGCTGGTCAAACTGTCCAAAATATGCGGTCAACAACTTGGTCAAAATCAGACCCATGGTTAGCTCTGCGGTCAAATTCAGCCTCGCGGAACACTACGGTTAACCGTGGTCAAATTTGGCCTCCTGTAATTCGATTAATTGCGGTCAAACTCAACCTCTTGCAGCGTGATCAACTACGGTCAAACTCAACCTCTTGCAGCTTGATCAACCGTGGTCATACTCAGCCCAAAAAAAACTTCCCGCATTTTAGTCAAATGTAGTCAAACTGCGCTCTTGCAACTCATTGAAACTCCGGTCAACTCAACCTTTTCCTGTCACGTGCGATTTCTATAGGAGAGAGAAAATGAGTGAATTGAGCAGAATGAAGTGCTTCATCATGTATATACACTGATCGAATGGGTGTGACTTTGCTCAAGGGACACACCCTTTCATGGTGGGGCTGACTTGTTCTTTTGAGCCTACATGATGCTCCAAGATAAAAAAAATATATTTTTATTTAATTTTTCTTAGGCCTCTTCGATATTTCCTTTAGCAAGGTGGGGACACCCCTCGATGCTACACAAAAATCAACACTAATAGCCTCAATGCAAGAGGACTTGGGGGAAACCAGAGAAAGACAAATTAGGAAAAGGAAAGCTAGGCAGACGAGAGGAGGACTAACTCTATCACGAACACTCTTAGAAAATTGCCACATACCATGAATTTGAGAGTTTGCAGCGATATAACATGGAAGATGTCGAATTAGAATGGTGGCTTTATAATCTACAATATGCTTCTAGGCGCGTCTTTCCTCCCTTGGCATCCACTATGTTTCTCCTCCATAGTGTACCATCCCACTTCCTGTGTTTATCCAGGAGTTCCCCCCTGCTCGAGACCAACCAAGTCAAAACTGCCCTCGCTCACTTTCCCATCATATCTGAAAGTGGGAAATTGAAATCACAGAAACCTCCACTTCCCCTGGTTTGTGTTTGTCGACTACACATCAGGTCGAAAGTTCTAAGATATGACACATGCAGGAGGGGGCACATGTACGCCTCATGGAGATATTTGTGGAGTTTGAGGAGAGGGCCCTCCACTTTAATATTCTTTGACATATTAAAAATGTATGTAGAACAAATCATGTACATCCTTAGGGGAGAGGGACCCTTTGGGTGGGCGAGCGACCGGTTGGAGGGCGAGCTGCGGTTGTGCGACACTTATGCGACCGTGGGCAAGCGACCAGTCGCCTGATGACCGCAGGGCGTTACATCACTCGAATGCGGTCGCACTTCGGGCAGAACCGCAGGACGTTGCATCCTCCTCCACCCGAAGTTTTCGTCCTCGACAACATACCATCCTGGTAGCCATCCACCAAGATCATCAATATCATCCATGATGTCAACTCCTCCACACACCGCAAACATCTTTGCAACATATGTAGAACCATCGTCTCCGTCATGTCTCGCCTCGACAACCATCTGTCACCAAGATCACCATACCAGGGTATACACCCATCGGTATGTCATATATCAGAAACCATCTCAATCCATGACCATCAACAACCCTGTCACAATCCCCACATGCTGCTCTCCATCGTGGAAGGCTGGCCCCTCCATCTCAAGCTACATGCCCACTGCAACATACCGTGTCGACCTCATCATGTGTCATCCTCATGTGCACTGTTGCCATGATACTCCAACACAATGCTAACACATCTCTGTACAAGCCGACCATGGTGCGATGATGATCAAAGGGAAAGCCGACTTGCATATTGGTGATGGACGCGTTGGTTGGGAGATTGTGGTAGGGTCAGTCGAAGGCATGACCGCCACGCGATGAAGAGTATAAACTCGTGGAGGAGTTGGTCATTTGAACAACAAATCTTCGCTCATCTTCTATCGCTCTAGCAAGAAGTGCGAGTGGTAGAGGCCGCAACTCAAGGCGCAAGGGATGCGCCCGCTAGCCGGGTGGTAGGCACGGTCGCACGAAGGGTTGGAGGTGCGGGTGGAGGACATACTAAGGCGCCCGACCGCCGGGTGATGTGAAGGAGTTTCGGTTGTGGTTTGTGCGGGTGTGCACGGGCGGCCATGTCAGGATGATAACACCTACAAATGGAGTTCACTCATGACAAGACAACATCAGCGCCAAAATCTCCTAGTCTATTATCCTATTTCTCATGCAACATAGTGACTAAGTTGGGAAAATGCGTAAGATTGAGGATGAGGCCTAAGGATTGTGAAGTGCGAAGGAACATGAGACAAGGAGTGAGGGTCTAGATTCTATGACTGCACAATTCACAGTGACTGAGAGATAGGGAGGCATGATTGCATAGTTAAGGAAGCTATAGAGGCAAGGATAACAAGCTTTCTCAACATGACTATGCAATGCACAATTCTAGAAGGAGAAGGTCAATGCAATGCACAATTGAGCATTGTAGAGATTGATACATGACCTAATTGTTGACTGAAAGTGCACAATGCATAATGAAGGCAAGGATGGACAATGAATGCGCAATGGGAAAGTATAGTTGACAATGAATAAGCACTAGGACTATGCAGTACTCAGTTAATGGAATCAGTTCTCTGTGAATGTGTAGTGCACAATTCTAAGAGGAAGAGGATGATTGATTGAGGCTTGTGAATGTGCAGTTCATAGTTACAGGTGGTAGAGAGATAGGTGCTTGGTTGGGCAAGTTACGAAGACAAGAAAACTCCAAAATTGACTAAGTGTGGGATTAGTAAGGAAAAAGGATGATACCAAAGCATGTAACAAGAATTGAACATGATCACACGCTCATAAACTATCAAGAACATGACGATGAAACCCTCAACACCTAAAACCAACATGCATCCATTGAAACGATAAAGAAATAGCACTTACCTCTAGGTGTGACACTTAAGATATACCTTTCGACACAAGTGTCGAATACAACCAAAAAGTGTGTTACATGTTGAGAGTGAGTCTAATGCATGTCCCTATGATAGATATAATCCATAAATGTTGTAGAAATCACTAGAGATGCCTCCTAAAGATGTGTCATAATTGTCTTTCAAAAAGAACGACACTTCCCTTAACAAAAAATGACACTTGGAATTCCTTCAAAAGGGACTTAGAAACTTGGGAATAAATTATGGGATGATTCTAACAACTAGAAACAAGACTTCACATGATCAAAGAGAGGATCCAAAGTTTGAATATAGGCCAAGATTTGGAGGGTGTTGTAACAACGACAACAATTTGCCATCACTGGAAGGACCCCAACTTATCTGTTTAGGTCTAGCTTTATGCACATGGTGTAGCCTTTCAAGAAGTATTGATTCATCCTGTAGATTACTTCAGCTTCCCCATTTATCCTAGTATATATATATATATATTAGTATCTCTTATACCTCTTTATCGGATAAACACAATTACAAAGCTTACCATATCACAATTGTTTCGATCCAAGAGAAGGATAATATATATTCATGAGTTTAAAATGATCAAAATTTTAGTGCGATCTCTATTGCTCTATTGCCATTAGGCATGTTTAGTACCCTGATGAAGTCACTGTAGGAACACAAGCATTTATTTTCTTCTAGCGAGCCTGTTAATTACTTTGACAAAGTTTGGTTTTTCACCTCTCTTCACAAGAAGCCTTTCTCTTATTTCACCCCTTATTTTATTTTTAATATGCTCATTGGAATTCTATTGATGTTTGTATCACCAAGGTGGAAGAGGGTTATCGATTTATTGAAACCAAGAGAGGTTATTCCTTTAGAGACTGTTATATACCTCTGGAATTAATATGCTCGCCTTTAGTTTTCTCTTTCCCCTCTCTACTCAATAAGATTGACATGCAAAATCACCATTCAATTACAACACCGAGTCAAGGAATCAAAATATTAAAATAGATAAAGATATCATGGTTCTGCTTAAATATTTTCATTCGATAGGATTATATTTTCCTTCAAACATCATTTACCTTAAAGATATTAGACCCAAGCAAATAAGAGGGACCAAAATTTAGCCAAGTGTTGTTTGATGTCACAAAGCCCTTTGAAATTTTTTCCACATCTGTTAGAACAAAACAAAACACTTTCACACAAGGTCTTATTTGCACAATTTGACAAAAAAAATGAAGGGGGAGGGTAAGACATGACATGAAACGAGCAAAACAATCAAGATAGATACGGAAATTGAATATGTACATAGGTATAAAAATAGCCCTAGGTTGATATTGAAAATAATGCTTAAGATCTTGGCCATTGATAGGAAGAGAGTCCATCTTCCCACCTAAGGATTGGAGACAATAAGTATGGTGGCCAAGTTTTTCATGAAAAACAAAGGGTCCAATCCAAAGGGTTTTAAATTTGGTGTGTTTATCTTTCTCTTCATGGGATTTATCCCATTTCAATACTAGGTCTCCCACACCAAACTCCTTCTTCCCCACAGATTTCTTATCAAACTAGTGCTTGATAGGGTTCTGATGCATAACAAACTTTTATTTTGATTTCCACCTTTCTTCCTCTAACTTAAGAAGGGAATATATCTTGCTTTGAACAACAAGACATGGTTTAACTCAGGTTTCTTGATAAAGTTTAAAGGTTGAGATGTATATGTTCGAAAGAAGGATAAATTATTTTCCATACAAGAGGAAGTAAGGAGAGTTCTTCAAAGAGGGTTTTGGTGTAACATGTTCAACCCAAAAAGTATTCACCAATGCATTATGCTAGTTCCTTTGCTCAGAGTAAACAATTTCTATTAATGATGTTAATTAAATTCTTATTAGTAACATCAACTAAACCGTTCCCTTGAGGGTAGTAATTAGATGAACGCTTTAGAACAATACCATTTTCAAATGAAAAATCATAAAGTTTTAGCAATGAAAAGTAAGTTGCATTATAAAAAACAAATGATGTTGGAACGATGAACGTGGTAATAGTATTTTGCTTGAGAAAGTGGATGAATTCATGCTCGTTCACTTGTTTCAACAAAACTGCTTCAACTCACTGAGTAATATAATATGTGGTAGTTAAGATATATTGGTGTTGCTTTGATGAATGTGGAAAAATATCGCCAATCACATCCAATACCTATTGTTGAAATGGCTCTTCAATGAAAATGGGCTACAATGGGGCAACTAACTTCTTATCTCGACCACCACATCTTTGACATATTGGACACTTACATGCATATACATGTGCATCCTTAAATAGTGTGGGAAAATAATAACGAATATTCATGAATTTATGAGTGGTAGTAGGCTATCCACCAACTAGCTGTAGAATAATTTCTACAAATCTAGCTCCGATACCATGTAGAAAATACTGTAGATTCACAAGCTCATGCAATTTAGTAAAGCACATGACAAGAATCTACTTCTGCTTTCAACCAACAAAAGCCAATAGATCGATGAAAACCATATGAACAAGAAGATAAATCAATGGAACATAACACAATAAGTATCCGGGGAAAGCCACAACTCAAAACCGCTACTATTTGTATTGCATTAATTAGAAATCCAAGATGAGAATACAATGCTTGTTCTCACAAGAACAACCCCAGCACAAGTATAATCAACTCTTAGCTCACAAGCTATCTCAAGCCAAATTCTTAGCCTATTCTACTGCTCTCCAAGCCCCTATTTCCTTACACCCTTGGTCAAAGAATTTAGATGAATACAACATGCTCTGCTTGACCTTGAGCTTAACCTGCACAAGTATTTCTTATCCTCCCCCTGATGACTTTCTTTGGCCAATAATTAGCCAAATTTCCAAGCTTCCAAGCTTCTAATTATTTTCCCACTTCCTGAGCGAATTATCTTGTGTTTAGAGGGAAATTCCTCATCCATAATATTGCGCAATCCAAAATTAGGTCCTTCTCTGATTGCATGCATGATATTTACAACTCAATAAATCATACAACTGATAATACATTGTCCCTACACTCTAGGCTCAACTGGGACTTTCTTAGAATTGACATGCATGAGTTTCTAATGAGGGAATCTTCAGTTAACTAGAGTGGCACTAGTTAATGCATTAGTGCACCAAATGAATGTTAAATCACTCTTAGTTCCTCAAACAATTTGGAACTAATTTAACTGAACTTAACTCAGTAAAATGAGTTATATCATTACAACTCACAATTAACTCATCATAGACCCCTATAATATAGGGAGAACATATACATGACTTCAGAAAGACTTCCAACTCGAAATTCCTTAGCTAATTAAGTTAATTAAACTTAATTAACTATTTACAAGTTTCTATGATAATATAATTCGATATTAATTCTCAGTTTAATTCAAGGACAAATTAATTTGGAATTTATGGATTCTATTTTTAACATTTCTTGTTGCTATTTTCAACACTCCCTTTCAACAAGGGATGAATTCAACTCGATCCCAATCCTGAATCTTTGGAATGTTTTGCATGCAACACTTCTCTCTAGTGTTGTTGCTCCAACAATTCCAAAAACCAAAAACATCCAACCTAAATTATAGTGATGCCTCTGTAATTAAAGTTTCTGACTGCTATTACCTCTGTTGACTGAAAAATCTGCGCTTTTGTTGACTCTGCCTTTCTATACTATTGTAAACCCTTCTCTATGCTCTTCAGTATGTGACTGCTCTTGCCTCTGTCACTCTGATCTCTGACTACATCAATCCCACTGATTCCTCCTGCTACTATCTAATTTGGGCTCCCGTAGCAAGGTGTGATCCATGAGATAAAACCTCTCAATGGACCCTGCCCAATTTCAGCCCTCTTGGGACTATCACTTCACATTTCCCCACCTCATACCTAGAGGTATGGATGCATATGATCCCTCTGCCCACTTGTCTCAAAATTCCCCCCTATTGGAGGTTTTTGCATGAGTGGACGCCTCCACTCGGTCTCCTCTCAGCTTCTCCAATTGTGGCTGCTCCAAAATTTGCTAAGACTTCTTCTGAGATTTCTCTTCTCTGCTTGTGTAGATCTCTCCATCCAGTCTCCTCTCAACTTCTTCAATTGTGGCTGCTCCACAATTGTCTGAGACTACTTCTTCTGGGGCTGCATGTTGAGAGGTAATTTTCTCTCCCTCTCAACCACCAAGTCTCTAACCTTTTCCTTACTCCTTAAGGCTTTGCATGCATATTGGTCCTCAAATGCATACAGGTTCTTGGCTAGCGCACCAATCTATTTCATCTGTCTCATTGTCACAAAATTTTCTAGAAAAATAGCAGATTTTAAATTAGCGATATCTCCCTCATCGAAACTCCAATTCAGTTGATTATTTTTTTGAATTTGGGTATTTTCGCAAGGAATCTAGATATTCTATTTGTTTCTAAATTTTTTTCACAATTTTTTTCATATCTTCTCTGCAACCTCACGGCCCAAAAAATAATAATTCGGCTTTAATACCATGTAGAATAATTTCTACAAATCTAGCTTCGATACCATGTAGATTCACAAGCTCGTGAAATTTAATAAAGCACAGTACAAGAATCTACTTCTACTTTCAACCAATGGAAGCCAATAGATCGATGAAAACAATATGAACAAGAAGAAGATAAATCAATGCCACATAGCACAATAAGCATCCGAGGAAAGCCACAGCTCAAAACCCCTACTCTCTGTATTGCATTAATCAGAAATCCAAGATGAGACTACAATGCTTGTTCTCATGAGAACAATCCCAACAAAAGTATAACCAAATATTAGTTCACAAGCTAGCTCAAGCCAATCCTTAGCCTATTTTGCTGCTCTCCAAGCCCCTATTTCCTTGCACCCTTGGTCAAAGAATTTGGATGAATACAATATGCTCTGCTCAACCTTGAGCTTAACATGCATAAGTATTTATTATCCTCCACCTGATGAATTCCTTTGGCCAATACTTTGCAAAATTTCCAAGACTCCAAGCTTCCAATTCTTTGCCCACTTCCTAAGAGAATTAGCCCATATTTAAAGGGAAATTCCTCATCCATAACTGCGCAATCCAAAATTAGGTCCTTCTATGATTGCATGCATGCTATTTACAACTCAGGAAATCATACAACTGATAGTACATTGTCCCTGCGTTATAGTCTCAACTGGGTATTTCTCAGAATTGACATGCATGAGTTTTTGATGAGGGAATTTTTAGTTAACTAAAGTGGCACTAATTAATGCATTAGTGCACCAACTAACTGTTAACTCACTGGTTCTTCAAACAATTTGGAACTAATTTAACTGAACTTAACTCAATAAATTGAGTTATCTAATTACAACTCACAATTAACTCATCCTAGACCCCTATAATATAGGGAGAACATATACATGACTTCAGAAATACTTCCAACTCAAAATTCCTAAACTAATTAAGTTAATTAAACTTAATTAACTATTTACAAGTTGATATGAGAATAGAATTTGATTTTAATTCTCAGTTTAATTCAAGGACAAATTAAACTGGAATTTATGGATTCTATTTTTAACATTTCTTGTTGCTATTTTCAATACTAGCCCATCATGAAGCTCTTTCAATGCCCTTTCTGAATCTTGTGCTTCCAAGAATATGAGTAGGACACCTTTGTGGTGCTTCCGAAAAATCACAACATGTACAAGCTGATATGAAATAGCTTTAAGTCGAATTGCCCTTTTTTATTTTGTTGATAAGTGTGAGAGAAAGGTGCCTTTCTCTAAATACTAACATACATCAGTATACCAAGACGTGGTTGCATTTGTAGGGGTAGTGTTGGACACCTAATCCTAAATGGGTTAGTGTGGAAGCTGAATGGACAAAGCAGTCCAAGAGACCTTGGGATGTGAATCCCAACGGTCACCATATTGTACTATAAATGTATATCAAATTGTTAATAAAATTGTATTGCATGTTTTATCTTTCATATCTTTAGCTGTCCATGTGTGTTTAACATGGTATCAGAGCCATGATTTGTGGCCTGTTTATCCCTTAGTTAAAAAAAAGGCATATTGATTTTCCCTGTACAGCTCCCTTGAATAACACTCGCCTAGCCTTCATTACCTGCGCTCTGTATGCCACACCTGCACTTCCTCTGCCTGAACGCTGCAAAGTTGTTGAACGCTTGAAGGAGAAACGCCTGAAGGAAACGCTGCCTGACAACGCTGTCTGTTTGAAACGCTGTCTGTATCGGAGCACCACGAGCCTGGTAACACTGTTTTGAAATCTATTGTGCTTGGGATGATATTAAAAAAAAAAACGCTGTCTGGTATCCGGTATTTGAAATGTTGTGCTGCGTGGGTATATAATTCGCAGTGATTACATATATCCTTGTGTGGCATTGAAGAAACCTGTTGCAGCTACATTGCGTGTTACTATAATGTATATATACTGGCGCGTTGGTTTGACACACAATGTGTATGTCTACGGATTCCTCCATTAATTACTTGCAAACGATGATAGCCATAGCCACTGTATTATAATAGTGCATGCGATCTTCATTATTAGATAACCAACACTGGATTTATTCTTATCCGAGCATAGAATAGGATAGAAATGGATCAATGGCCGAGCAGTGCGTACTGTGGAATCACTTTGAGAAGCTGGCGTTTCAGAAGCACACTGAATGTGAGCCTTTGAATGTTAAAGCCGTATTTCTTTCTATCTCATTTATCTCCCTTTGTGTCCGTCGAACGCCTAGCTCCATTGTTTCCTGTAAAATCATAACTCGGATAACTGCACAAAATTCTTAAATCGCTTGCTTTTAAACTGTCAAAGCGTAAATTAAATAGCGGTAATGTAAATCACATTTTCTCGTAGAGTAATGCATTGTGTCGAATATGGATCTGTTCACCCCCAGATTTCTGTCAATCAACGGAGATGAGGAGCCCTCGGTGGCCTGAATAGGAATCACAGATTTGATTGCAGGAGTTACCCCAAAATTAATATACCCATGCGTTAAAAGGAAATTGTATGCAGAACTTACCAGGCTCTTGTTTTTTATGGGGATGGAACTCATGACCTGCTCCTTACTAAGATACGCATTCACATTGTCTCTCCAGCAACCTAGAATATGGTTCCTGATGACAATGTAGTTGGCCTACTCGGTTCCCCCCACCGTTGAAACCACACTGGATTCGATCTCTTCTTCAGTCAATGAATCAACTGGAAAACCCACTGAATGGGAAACCATGGCCTCTTTGTTTCCAGAATTGTCTGTGCTGCTGTTATTAATAATTATGTTTTTCTTCTTCCTTCCTCTGCCGCTGCTATGAGATGGGACGTCTCCCAAATTATTGTTAATAATGGGTCCTGCAATGGCAATGGGCTCTGTTACCACCTGTTTGATATCGATGTTGTTATAGATGGTATTGAGTTTGGCACCAACTCCTGCACTCTCATGCTAACCATAAATACAGAAAGCAGTTTCTGAGGATTTTAGTGCTTGAAGATATTTAACAGCTGATAGTTTTGCAGCAGTCGAGGGATTTCTTCAAAATATTAGAGGATTTGGGTAACCGTCGGCTAAATATAGAAGGACTCGGTGATATTTGTATAATTTTCATAGTTTCAAGATATCTCTCGTTGGTTTTTTCCCTTTAAGCTACAGGGCTTTCTTGTGTAACTTGAAGATATTTAACAACTGATATTTTTCTGTGGGATTTTGGAGGATTTTTAAGGTGTAGAAAAATGGCTAAGCTTGAAAGAATATTAGAGTTATTGAGAACTTTAATTGTATCCACTGCTGACAGCACAATCATAATAAATAAAGACATTATTGCTGACATTCAAAAATGTATACAAAATGCACAAGAAAAGATAGAGTTTTTGCAGCTTGAGACAAAGCTACAGCAGGAAGAACTACAACAATGGAGTCATCATTATGAACCTGTTTCTGTTCAGAAGATTGAAACAAACTCCCATAAACAGAAAGTTAATAATGCAGCAGTTGTACATGCAGATGCAAAAACTCAGTCTGCACTTCCCAAGCCCATCATCAGACCTTGGGAACAACTTGTCCACAACAAGCACAAAACCGGTCTTGGATATGACAAGGACTTATCCTTTCATATTCCAGACTATGCCAAGACCATCGATTTTCAGAGTGCTGGATTCATTTATGACAGTTCACCTGCTCCTCATGACAGTTCACCTCCAGCTGTTCCAGATTCTACTCCTCTTCCACAGCAGCAACAACAACAACAGATCGTGAAATGCCAACACTGTGACCGAGTTGGCCATTTGAAAGATCACTGTTTTGATCTTCTCCATTGTTAAGCACTTGTCATAAAAAACCAGTCATTCTTCAAATAGATGCTTCAAAAACAAACGTCCTGCAAGAAAAAAGATTCATCTAGGATGGATCGCTTCTTGGCAATGGGCATCAACAGCCAAGAAGATATTCCAAACACATGTTAGAACTTGTTCCATAATATTGAATAGTCTTGTAGTTGAGTTTTATCCATCTTCTCACCTTGTATCTGACAGGGGGGGAAATGATGGTCATCTACAAGCTTCAAAGCCACATCAAACGAGCGTGAGCCACAACCTGCCACACCAGTTTCAGAGTTGTAGCCAGAGACAAAGATGCCCATGAACATGCCTTTAGTTGGAAATCTTGGGCACTTCCTCTAGCAGAAGACTTCAGCTTCTTGCCAGCTTTGGAAGAGTTCCGGGAACAAAATTGAGAACACTTCCTCTAGCAGAAGACTCTAGCTTCTTTCCAGTTTTGGAAGAGTTCCAGGAATTGCATTAAGCATTCCAGAGTTGTTGGTCATCCTTAAACCATCACAGGTTGAGACTTCCCTTTTCAGGTTGAAGTTTTACCTTTTATACGGGGTGAGACCTCCCTTTTATGGTTGAAGGTTTCCCTCTTTAAAACAATAGGATCACTTCCTCTAGCAAAAGACTTCAGCTTCTTGCCAGTTTTGGAAGAGTTCCGGGAACTGCACTAAGCGTTCCAGTGTTGGTGGCCATCCTTAAACCACCGCCCTTTATACCAACATTTCATAGAGCACATTCAGCCTAGTGCTGCCATGCATATTTGCACATTTTGTATTACAGCTCTTTTCTTGGACTCATACATAACCCTTCGGATTAAGGGGGGGAATGTTGGACACCTAATCCTAAAGGGTTAGCGTGGAAGCCGAATGGACAAAGCAGTCCAAGAGACCTTGGGATGTGAATCCCAACGGTCACCATATTGTACTATAAATGTATATCAAATTGTTAATAAAATTGTATTGCATGTTTTATCTTTCATATCTTTAGCTGTCCATGTGTGTTTAACAGGTAGCTTGCTCAATTTTGTACATTTCAATTTCTTGTTCCCTTCCAAAACAATCCTCTACTACCGAATCAAATGATTCTGCTGCAAGATGACAAACACCATGGAATTTTATCGTATGAAATGTATTGAATTTTAGATCATATCCTTGAAGGTTTCTCATCCAATTCACCCCCCTCCCACCCAACTCTTGTTGAAGAAAAATTAATCTAACCATTAGGCGAGACAAAAAGATGATAATGTGACCTTTCAAGATGTAAGGCCTAAAGTGCTTCACCACCTTGTATACTGAATAGTATTGCTTATCTATTGTGGGATAATTCAATTCATATCCCTGTAATACAACACTCATAAATGATATGGGCCTCTTGTTTCCTTGATTGTCCTTCTCAGTAAGAACGACTGTAATAGATGTAACAGAAGCAAAGGTACACAACAAGAGATATTTATTAAGATATGGACTATATAATGATGTGGCATTCCAAACACTTGTTAAATCCTAGAAAATGCATCTTTCTCCCTTTGGTCCAACTTGTACATTGCATCCTTCTTGATCATCTCCTATAAGTCTTAACAATCTGTGCATAATCCGAGATAAACTTTCAGAGGAGGTTAATTTTCCCCAAGAAGCATTGCATGGCTTTCTTATTCATGGGGAAAGGGTATTTGTGCAATAGTCTTGACCCGCTCTGGGTCACTTTAGTTCTGATCTTAGCTATGGTGTGTCTTAAGAGGTTTCCCTCAGACACCCCGAAGATTCTCTTCTTTGGATTTAAAGATACATTATATTTTCGACATCTCTCAAAGATTTTTCGTAGGTAACGGAAGTGATCCGATCTTTTCTTTTAAAAAATACTGTAACACCATACAAGTACATGACCACAAATTATCCAATCAAACCATGGAATGTGATGTCCAAATCATGCTAAAAGGTAGCACTAACATTTACAATCCCAAACGGAATCTGCTGAAACACAAATTTACCCCATTTAGTCATCAATGTAGTTTTTAACATGTCAGGTTTTGCTACTAGAACTTGATTGTATAGAAAAAAATTGTCTAATATCGAGAACATCTCTGGCCCAAATATAGTTTCAAGTATTTTCTCCATAGATGGCACATGATAATTATCTTTATAAGAATCCCATTTCAGGTTGTGGAAATCAACACATACGCGCATCTCTTTAGAATTCTTTCTAACCAGAACCAAATGTGAGACCTAGGTAGAATGACGAACTTTCAATATGATCCAAGCATACAACATTTTCCTTAATTCTTTCTGAATAAGGGGTTCAAGCATAGGATGAACTTTTCTTAACTTTTGCTGAAATGGATTTATCCCTCAATGGGTATCACATGCTAGATAATTTGTGTATCATAGGTTTTCAAATCATCATAGGTCCATGCGAGCACCTATCGATACTAGTTGAAAAGATGAACAAAATCCTATCGCTCTTGGGGAGAACAACATGTACTAAGGTTCACATATTTCAGATCTTCTTTTGTACCCAAGTTAACTTGTTCGTGTGATAGTCTGGAACGATGAATTTTAGAATTGGATGGTCCCTTTGAAGTGGTTCTACAAGTCATAAAGCATCTCTAAATATACCACACCCTTAGGCATGGATTTCCCTTATGTGCCTGAGATGATTCCTACAAAACCTTTTCGTGCTCATCTTTGTCTATCACCACATATTTAAACAGGTCAGCACTGACCATAAAATCTGGTATCTACTAGTCATTATTGAAAACACGAAAATTAGTAACATTATTGGGTACATATGGCTTATAAATAATATCTAAGTGGTGATAGCTTAGCAACAATGTTAGCCAATGTGTCTGCGGATACATTGTGAATATTAGGAACATAATTGATAATAAAAGCTAGAAAGAAAGAAATAATAAGCCACATATCTTGCTACAATTTTTTTAGATTAGGTGACACACAATGAATAGTATTATGTACCTGACATGTGACAATCTTTGAGTCACCTATTACCTTTAGTGATTTCATGTTGAGGTCTATGGCTTTCTTTAACCCCATGATGAGTGCTTCATATTCAACAATGCTGTTGGTGCACCGAAATTCCAATTGGCATGAGATCAGATACTTGTTCCTTTGAGGGCCAATAACATACAACCTATTGGGTAGTTGGAATTGTCTAAATGGCTGGTGGCATCTAGTGCGTTGGCATTGATGTCAACCAAAATAATATTTATGTCAAGATCAGGGGGAGTCCCATGGCTGTTGTAGTCTTTGGTAGAGAACCATCACAGTAGTCAGATAAGGTAAGAAGCTAAAATGTTATACCGATGATGGTTAGGGAGTCCTAGGATTTTGAGGATTTTTTGCATCAGGAGTTTAACTTAAACGCTCATGGAAGGGGCATGGTTGGACTGTTCTCGGAAAGAGATTTCAAACAATATGTGGAAATTTGCAAACGGATTCATGGATAAGGGGTTATTGCTAGTAAAATTTAAGAGGCCCCAAAATTCAAAGTTGTGGTGATATATTGGTGAAGGACCCTTCAGTGGAATGTTAGTTTGGAATTTTTCCAAAAGTGGCAAAAAGAAGGTTAGAGAAGATTTTTAGTAGAGTCACTAAAGGAGTGTTGGGTGGATGTGGGAAAACAAAACAACAACAACAAGCGTTTTTATTGGCCCAGAGGTGGATCCCATCTCATAATTCATCCCCATGGAAATACCCTAGACAAATCAAACAAGCCATAAAGGAGAATTTTGAGATGTAAGTGTTAGAGAGATGTTGATCTGGCAGCGACATAACATTAAAAAGGCCCCATGACACTTTAACTTTTTTATAAATGGAGATCAACAAAAACCAAAGGCTTAGATCCCCTTTGTCTCTGTACCTAGGACAACATGGATGAATGATAATGGAACATATGGTGTTGTGTAATTAACTCATGGTTATGGGGTGGAAATAAAAGTGGTAGGTGACGTTAGCATGATGTCGGTACAGGGGGACATGTGGCATGCAAAGCTGGCATTTTTGGGTACCCAAGTGGGCCAAAAAAGTGTGACATGTGGACCAATCCTGTGGTACCACGTGGCAATAATGATGTATGCATGATGTCATGTCGTAGGTTTGATCCCATAGTGATTTAAATGGATCATGCAAAGGAGTTATGGGTTGACGAGGCATCAGGAACATGTGGCAGACAAATCACCCCGACTATAATTTGATTGGTCCATGAGCATGAAGGTGGACCTAGGACAACTCATCCCTCAAAGCTAACCCCATAGGAAATAAAAGGGAGCAAGGGAGAAAGATGCAAGGTGATTAGGCACAAGGATGTAACGATAGTTGTAGCAGGGCTGAGAACCAATTGAAGAAGGCAGAAGGTGGCCCCACAGGACATATAATCCCATAGGGAAGATCCCAGATGATCTTAGAGTGTGCGTTAGAGGCGTGCTAGAGTAAAAGGTGTTGGGGGCCAATGTTTAGTGCCAAGACTTAGTTATGTAAGCACCTTGTGACCATAGGCACAAAAGTTCAATGTTGGTGAATAAGCCCTTGGGCTATAGTGAAGAAAGGCATCTAGGAGTTATTGTGTAGTGATTTTCTGATGCATTTACCTGTTTCTATGATTGAGGGCTTTCGATCTAAATACAATGAAAAGTGTTGGGAGCTAAAGTATTCGTGGGCATATGTTTAACGACATTGAACAAGTTGACAACTATTTTTCACATTATTGAGCCCCAAAACTACCTCTCTTCCAAGCATTTTCTTAAACCCTTTCTCTTCTATTTTCCCATGCCAGTGCATCCTAAGCTATCAAAAGTTGTTACATGTTGATTTCAGGAGTGTATTTGAGTGATTTTCAAGTTATATCATTGTGTGTGCTATTTTATCTAGGTTTTGTTTATCAACTACAGAATGTAGCCACTTTTTGCAGCTAACGGGCAATTCTGCAACCATTTCCATTGTTTTATAGGTTACAGGTGTCAGGAGGAGGAATGAGACACATAGGCAGCTCAGGAATTGTCCACACGTGGATGAGGTCCTATTTACTTAGCCAGATTTGGAAGGAAAGGTCCTAGTCAAAGGGAGGTCAACAGAGAGTTCTATGCGAACTAGAACTCTGTTCCTCCACGTAAAAGAAGCCCGAAGCCGTTCCTGAACTTGTGGATCCTTTTTTGGCACCTGCATGCCATCTACATAACGCAATCCAACATCCACCTCGCATAGATTTACTGCTCATGGCAACCAAGAGGCTGAATCCTCAGATTCTGACGTGTTCACATGTCTATCGTTGAAGAAATTCCTCTGAGATATAGTTATCCATTTTCTCTATAAATAAAAGTGTTTGCAACGGAAATAGGATGTTCTTAATATTGTTGTTATAGTGTTATTTTGCTGTTCTGTAACCGAGAGACATATTACTCTGTTTCAGAATACAAAAATCTATTTTTCACATGGCTGTTTGAGCGTGTTTTGAAGTAACAATGTGCTAGTCCGAAGCTGTGCAGAGGGCCCATGCGTAGCTGAGGTCCTTCTTTTGTTTTTTGTATAGTTTTCATGTATATTTTCTCTCATTCAAATTGTATATTTCTCATGTTTTGCTTATGATCTTAATCATTCTAACCTTGTACATGTTTTTGCAGCTTGTCACATTTCTTACTAACACTGATAGGTGCACTTCAGAATAGGTCTTTAAGTTCGGTTATGCTTGAGCTTCTTAGTGTAATTTTTGCATCAAGTGGTGTTATTGAGACTTACTCCCTCTGCTGAACTTTAGTTTTAAATTTAAGTTGTTTATGCTTTTAATTAGTGAGATTTGTTTACTATTCTAGATAATTTAGATGTCAGTTCTTTCATGCTATATGATGATTTTTTTGGAGCCTTTAGCTTAACCCTGTTTTAGAAGTTAATTGGCGAAATATTGTGATTATAGATGAAGTAATTGGCTTTGCTTTCATCAATGTGCAATTAGATAATTTATATGTCAGTTCTTTCATGCTACAGAATGATATTTCTGGAGCCTTTAGCTTAACCCCGTTTTAGAAGTTAATTGGCGAAATATTGTGATTATAGATGAAGTAATTGGCTTTGCTTTCATTAGTGTGCAATTAGATAATTTAGATGTCATTTCTTTCATGCCATATCATGATATTTCTGGAGCCTTTAGCTTAACCCCGTTTTAGAAGTTAATTGGTGAAATGTTGTGATTATGGATGAAATCATTGACTAATCATTAGTTTCCAGTTTCTTTACTTTTTGGTTTAAGTTGTAGCAGTTTATTAGATTTCAATTTTGCAATTAGGGTGAACAGTAGAGATAGTAATCTCATTTTCAATACTTCATTTTTAGTATGGTTTATATAGCTGCATATTCAAAATCTCATTCAAGTTCTGATTGTGTAGACAACATGTTTAAGATCTCCTAAGTTCAAAGTTTGGAAATTATCACAAGAAGCAAGAGGATAAGCCTTGTATTCAACTCTACATACACACTTGATATTTGAAAAGTATTCTTAAACTTTTTCTTTAACAACAGATTATGATTTCCATTGCATTAAACCACTTTAGGAGACCAACAGAACAAAACCCCAAAACAAGATAAAACTGAAAACAGTGAGGTAAGAACAGGGTTGTCTAGCACATACAGTGCACTACACTTCATCAGTTTATGACTCCCGGATTGATGACTTATGTAGCAATTTATGACATACTAAATTGACTAAATACACACATACAATTTGAATGCACAACCTGTGCTAATGAAGACAATGGAAACTGCAGAGTTCACTCGACCAAGGAAACAAGGACCATGACTTTTAGAACTAATTTAATGGGCCTGGTACAAATGAAACAAGCCATCCCTAGTCTTCCTTGCACAACATGAAAAATTAAATGAAAGGAATGCTCAGGTGCCCATTCATTGAATTAATAGAGTTGCAATGGCTAATGAGTTGTATAAAGCATAATGATAATGTTGCCCATTCACATTTTAATTAAGAGTTAATTCTCAGTATGGAGGAACACTTTGACGGTAAATCACATAATTAATTCAACTGCAATGGTAAGTATTTAGATGTTTTAGCATAATGGAGATCATACTTGTGCCAGTCCCATAAAAAAGCTTTTAATTAATGACTAATGTGTATACATTGAATGTGGTGGTTGATGAGATGACAAGGAGTGTTGTGCACTATGTATGTGGAGAAAAAAAAGGATGAAAATACATTGAGCTATGGGGAGAGTTTGACTATGTGTGTAGAGTGTAGAGTGTGAGGGGTTGTAAGTAATCAAGCATGAGAAGAAGGGTTATGGTGGCTGAGAGTTGATAGCAATGCCGAGAAAGTGAGGGCTAAGACTACAACTAATCGAGCAGTGAAGTGCACAGTGAAAAGGAGCACAAAGAAAAGAGAAAGGTGTTGTGTGGAACAACTAACCAAGTTTTATATTTTTGTCCATTTGTATAGGCCTTTGTTTTCCTATGAAAAGTAGAATAGTTGGCTAGAGCAGGTAGTGGCCTGCATTCATAAGAGGTTAGAGCCTCTTAGCAACTAGTGGCTTGATATCTTAAAGGGGGTTGGGGCATTCTATGAGTGGGAGTTCACAAATAGCTTGATTTAATTAAGTAGGAGCTTAAATTACATCATAATAACAAATAAATTGGTGGTTTTCTCCCTTCGGGTTTCCACGTAAAAATACCTGTGCCAATATGTGCATGTTTCTCAGTTGATGGATGGTATGTTCATGTGAATGATTTACATTGTTTTCTATGTATTTTATTAATAATTATCACATAATTAATTTCCAAGAGTGAAAGGAAATTTGTAATTAAGCTTAAAGTTTAAAAACCTCACTACTTATTGATTTAACACCCCCTCTCAATAATTGCTTTTTTCCAACAATTTGGTATTAGAGCCAAGTTCCTTCAGGAAAAATTTAGTCATTAGAAGTTAGATCCATAAGGAATCATGTCTAGACAAGAAATTCATGATGCTTGCTCAAGTAAGATACCATTCTTTGATGGGACAAACTATGCCTTTTAGAAAGTCCCGATGGAATACTATCTCATGTCCCTAGGCATATATGTTTGGACCTCGGTGTTGGTAGATTATGCTACCCCTGAAACTCCTCCCACATGTGTAGATGGTAAAAATGTGTATGGAAGTAATGAAAAGGCCAATAATTCCATTCTCTTTAGTCTTAATTAATATTAACTTATGAAGGTTATGCACTATAAGTCAACCAAGGAGGCGTGGGACAAGATTTATTAGATCCATGAAGGAGATGAGAAAGTTAAGCATGCCAAAATTCAAACCTTTGGAATGAGGTTCAAGAGATTGAGAATGAGTGAAGAAGAGAGTATAATAAAGTATTTCCTCAAATATGATGAAGTAACCAATATTATTAGATAATTTTTTGAACCTATCACATAATAAGTAATCGTTCAAAAGGTATTGAGATCTCTACCTTTGAGATTCAATTCCAATATCTCAACCATTAAGGAAATGAAAGACTTAAAAAGTATCACTATGGACCAAATTCCTGGTACACTCACAAAATATGATAGATGAGAGTAAGAAAAGAGAAGTTTGAACCAAGGAGAAAGCTTTCAAGGTGTTTAAGAAGGCTAAGGAGCACAAGGATCACTAAGAATGTTTCGTCTGTGAGTATGATCAAGAGCTGCCTCATTTTGCTAGTAAACTAAAACATGGATCAGGGAAGTACAAAGGAAAGCTACACTTCAAATTCTTTGATTGAGGAAGAGTTGGACATTTTTCATCCATGTTCCCTTATAAATAAAAGTCAGAAAAGGACAAAGATCAAAATCCTAAAGAAAAAGCTCGCAAGTATCAACAGAAGAAGTTCTTCAAGAAGAAGGGGCTCTACTCCAAAGAAGATAACTCTGCACTAGAATCAGATAGCGAGGATTCTTCAAAGGGTGAGTCAATTGAATGTATACTTATGGCACTTCCAAGAAAAAAATGTCACAGACTCCGAAGAAGAAGAAGAAGAAGAAGGAGTAGTGGATCTTGAAGGGGAGCTCATCAATGCTCTTGATGAGTTAAAGAAGGCAAAAAAAGGGAAAAAGAAACTAAAAGAGCAGTTGGTACATGTTGAAGAATGTATATATAAATTAGACAATACCAAATTTTGTGTATCAAAGAGAAAAACTTGAAGAAGCCATTAAAAGCAAAGAAAACTTAACTCTCTGATTATAAGAAAAACAAAAAACATGTGAAAAGATAGAATAAGGGAATGGCCTTTTAAAGCAGGAATTGATCAAGAAATATGAGGAGGTAATCTCTAAAGCATGTAAAGAAGATATTTTGTGCCTAAAAGTCAAGTTAGAGGAAGAAAAATGGAAAGAAGAAGTTTTGAATGATTTGATTCTCAAATGGGAGAAGATTTATCAGTGTCTAGAAGCATAAATTGTATCCTTGAGAACAGATCTTGAGAGATTAGAGATTGAGAAGGATTTGGACAATTATTATTATTATTATTATTTTAATTAATTATTATTATTTATTTTAATTTAATTAATTTAATTTAATTTAATTTAATTTATTTAATATATATATATATATATTATATATATATATATATTATATTATATATATATATATCTATTTTTATTTTTTTTTATTTTTTTATTTTTTTTATTATATATTTTTTTTAATTTTTTATATTTTATATTTATATTTATATTTATTTATTTATTTTTTTTTGAAGGGACAAAGAAGTTAAACGACATTCTAAGCATTCAAAGGCCTTCGGAGAACAAGACAGGCCTGGGATACTCTGAATCACATATGTCTTCTATGGGAAAAATGGAATTAAGGTCTGCCAGATTCAAATACCCCCAAAGATGTGAAAAAGTGCTTCAATGAAGAACCAATGAAGATAAACCAAAATCGAGTCAAAGAGATACCTAACATTGGAACAAGACTTCTAACTTCTAAAAGGACTCACACTAGAGGAAAATGAGCCAATCAACAAGACAATAGAGGTCCTTGCAACTGGATCAAACTCGTAAAATCTCTAATTACAGGTACCCAAATTTGTTTTATGGTCATTGCTATAAATTCCATATCTTTGGACATAAAGCTATGCTATTAATTGTAGAAGAATCAAATTTGAAAGAGATGAAAATTTAAGATACATAAATTATCACAATTCTAGTTCTTTGAACTCATTATACAAGAATATAAATCCTTTCTCTCCCCTGATGGATGAAGTTGAATGCTTCAAATGAAATAATTTTGGGCACAAGGAAAGTGAGTGCAAAATTAAGTTTAAGTACCCTTCTAAGTTACAATATGCTTGGGAACCAAGGCTTTCAAAAGACAAGAAGAGTTGGAAACAAAAAGATTGAAAAAACCATGGAGTGTAGATTGGCTCTATTTGAACATGACCAAGAAAATAGATGGTATATAAATAGTGGCCATTCTATGCACATGAATGGGGATAAGATTAAATTCTTATCTCAAGAAGAAAAATACAGAGGGAACAATGTAAACTTTGGAAATAATGCTCCAACAAGATTTAAAGGTAAGGGAATATTCAGACTTGATGAAAAGACTAAGGCTCAAAATGTGTTGCATGTATAAGGTCTCAAACAAAATTTTCTTAGTGTGATTCAGATGTGCGATAATGGCTATTATGCGACTTTTCAATCCAAATAATGTGAAATACGAAAGGAAGAAAAAGGAAAGATAATGAGAAATGTTGTTTAGACTGACAACAATATATATGTTTTTGATGACTCTAAGGTAAGATGCTATCCGAGTAAGATAAACCAAGACTAATTATGGCATATGAGACTTGGTCATATGTATTTTCTTAGTCTGATTCAGTAAGATGGAAGTAGTAAGAGGATTTCCAAGGCTGTCAAATCCTGATGACTCAATCTAGAAGTCTTGTCAATTTGGTAAGTAGACAAGGACTCAACTCAAGGCAAAGAAGTTCTCACCATCTAAATCTCTGGAGCTGATTCACATTGATATCTATGGCATGACCAGGATAAAAATCCCAAGAGGAGAGATCTACTTTATTATATTTCTTTATGATTGTACTAGAGCCACATGGATAATGCTCTAGAAAGAGAAATCACAAGCTCTAAATAATTTCAAGATATTCAAATATCAGGTTGAGATTGAGAGAGATCTAAATATAAAATTCCTAAGATCAGATAGAGGTGGATAATTCACTATGAGAGAGTCTTAAGAGTACTATGAATAGAATAGAATTAGGAGGAAGTACTCAGTGGCTGGAACCCCACAACGAAATGGGTCAGTAGAAATAAATAACATAACAATTCAAGAGACAACTAGAGCTATGATGGATGAGGTAGATGTACCACAAACCTTCTAGGGAAAAGAAACACAAGCAACAATTTATTTAACAAACATAACAAAACTTAGGCCTAACAATGATAAGACTCCCTATGAGTTATGGAAAGGGAGACCTACATCAGTGAAACACTATAATTTGTTTGGGAGAAAATGTTTCATTAAAATAAATAATAAAAATCTTGGAAAGTTTGATCGTTGAGCTGATGGGGGTATATTCCTTGGATACTTAGTAAAAAGTAAAAGCTACAAATGCTTCAAGAAGAGAACAAAAATATTTGAAGACTGCATTGACATTATAATGGATGAAATAGTACCACAATCCGAGACATCCAAAAAGAATGTGAACTCAGGAGGAGAAGAAATTTCAGCCACTAGATTTTCAGACCAAGAAGAAACAAAGGCAGAAGATGAAGAAACAAGTAAAATCGAAAGGCCCAAAAATCATTCAAGGTATGTACATAAACAACATCCTAAAATTCAAATTGTTGGTGATCAAAGAATTGGTGTTCAAACTAGGAGGAGATTCCTTGGTAGTTCAAGCTTCACCAACCTTTCTCCACTATCTTAAGTTGAGCCTAAGAACCTCAATCAGGCAAGTGAAGATAATTACTGGGTGAAGGCAATGAATGATTGGATCAGATTGATAATAATGATACCATGGAGCTTGTTCCAAGACACAAATAAAAAAACATGATAGGCACCAAATGGGTCTTCAAAAATAAGCTAAATGAGCAAGGTCAAGTAATAAGGAACAAGGCTTGACTAGTCTACAAAGAGTATGCTCAAATATATGAGATATATTTTGAAGAAACCTTTGTGCCTCTATCCATATTAGAAAACATTATAACGTTTCTTTCTTTTTCAAGTCATGAGAATATCAAAGTATACCAAATGTATGTGAAATCAGATTTTCTTAATGGTGATTTAGAAGAAGAAGTATATATAAAACAACCATAAGGCTTAATTTTATCAGGGAATGAAGATTATGTCTATAAATTGAAAAAGGATCTATACGGGCTCAAGCAAGCTCCTAGAGCTTGGTATTCTAGGTTGGATAAATACCTCCAAAAACAAGATTTCAAAAGAGGCACTGGAGATAACAATCTGTGTATAAAATCTGAAGATGATCACTTGTTAATTGTGGTGGTTTATGTAGATGACATAATTCTTGTTAGCGACTTGGAGTAGTTAGGACAACTATTTGCAAACTGTATGCATAAATAATTTGAGATGTCCATTATATGAGAACTATCCTTCTTTTTGGGGCTACAAATTTCTCTATCCAAAGACGACATCTTCATCTCCTAATCCAAGTATTTAAGGGAAAGATTCGTTGGACAAGAATCCCCCAAGGCATGTTTTGGGGCTCAAAGCCCAAGTTTTGACCGAATCTTGTTGTAAAAGCTCCATGAATTGCGGGCGCGGGGCAGAAAAGTATGATAGAGTCACAAGGTTGTCCGCCCTAGTTTTGTAATGTAATATCGGCTAGATAGACCTACTCATGGTCCGCAGACCATGGGATTGTATAAATAGAGTGAGGCTCTAAGTGTAAAAGGGGAGATAGATAATAGAAAGGAAGAAGTAGGAAAAAGTCTAAGTGATTGAGTCACAAGTTGAAGTGTGTCTTTGGGTAGTATGGTAGGAGAAGGCTCTGCATCTAAGTGTGCAGAGGCCTAATAGTTCGTATCTGAGTACACGGACCCCTGTAGCTGAGTGCGCAAGGCGAGTCGAGTCTGTAACCGAGGAAGGAATTAATAAAGATGAGTTTTTTCATAATTATATGTATCTATTCTTGGGTTAATGCATGTTTGATATACTTTGCAAATATACTGTTTATTTACTGCGTGCACTTGTATGAATGGTTTATGTTGTTAAGTATAACTTAAAGCATACAAGTAGGTTAGGATAATCAACTAACATTGGAATACCAGTAAGGTCTTGGGTAATAACGCAAAGCAAAAATTTCAACCCCTAGGTAGGGCTGCGCAAAGACAATATATCAAGCTGCGAGGTACGAGAAAGTGTGCGAAGCAACTTGCACGCAGGGTCAAACCACAGACCACTTGAACTCATCAGACATCTCCAAGGTGCAGAAACCTGGTTCTAGCACTCTCCCATACTAATTTAGGTGAGACCTCAGTCCGCGCTCCATGGACTGTTGTCGAAAGGGCCAGTAGTACCAGGATTTGTTTGGCTAAATTAACTCTGAACTTGGGTCAGGCCCAAATAAGCCAACAAATGGTTCTGTTGCCAGGACCAAGATCTGCATAGAGATGTATGATGTCGTATCACTAGAATCCGACAAAGAAAGGAATTGAAGAGTGGTTGGACAGAAAGATTCATGAGTTCGTGGTGCAGGAAAATAGGAATCTGTGATTATCAAAGGAAGAGTGGTTAGATTACTACTTATATACGGAAATCCATGAAATTTTCTTTGCATCCTTCCCGTCTGAGTTGTGCGAGTGGATCGCGAAGCTAGCAGACAATCAAGGAAGGTGTAAGCTAAACAAACCTATTGTGTGGACTCCAGAGTTGGTGTGCAGATTAGAAGCATCAGAAGATAAGATTGTGTGCACTGTGGATCATTGGCTTGATCAAATTATAGGAGGATTTATCATCGAGTTCGCGGTAGATACTTTAGTAAGCTATAGCGAGGCGGAATGATGCTTCCTCAAAGGACTGCAAGGTAAGTACGTTAAATCTTTGAACACTTGGATTAAAAAACTACTGTGTGAAAAGAAGGTTGTGTGAATAAATTGATGTTTTGGGCTACACGAAGTGGGGGGATCTACAGAAACAAAGGTAGTGCAGAACTAGAAACTAGCCCTTGATTTCACCTCCACGAGAAAGCGAGGAAGAGCTCGCAAAAGTTTCACCAAGAAGTGCGATCAGTTTGATAAAGCAACGAATTCTGTGCATACTGCCCCCACCTACACCACCACCAGTTTCACCATATTCACTCCCGTATTCGCCCACACCACCTCCGCCACCACCACAATTCAATATGGAAAGCACGATAAAGTTGTCGGTGTTCAAAGAAGAAGGGAATGAAGATCCAGACCGGTTTTGGTTCGTGGTAAGGGCTGTATGGGAAGCATAGGGAGTCACCAATGACAATATAAAGAAAGCAACGCTGGTCAGCGCTCTGCAAGATAGTGCACTGATTTGGTACATTAAGCGTTCCAATGACAATCCGAATGCAGGGATCGCAGATATCCAAGTTGCGCTAAACAAGGAATTTAGTAGGCCAAAATCAGAGACAAGTCGATCATGGTTTGTAGCATCTCTAATGCCACATCTAAGGAAAGAGTTGTCACAATAGAAGCTAACCACTCAGGACAAGGCCTTGGATATCGCAATGAGACTACACAAGACCCTGATACAAGATCCTAACCTGGGAGTTCAACAGATCCATGTGCAGTTGAAAAACTTGTGCCTTGAGATGCAGAGTTTGAAACAAGACAGGATGGTTTTCCAAGAAGCGCGTGAGGAGGTATGGTGCGTAAAGTGTAAAGGCCAGGGACATCACAAGGACCATTGTCCAGTATTTGCGAACTACCTGGCGGGAGGAGGACCAATGCCATTGAGACCAGAGGCATAAGCAGGACCAAGGGCGACGCCTGCATTATGGGGTGAGATTTGTCAGATAGGAGGGAAGCATGCTACAGATAACTACCATCTATTACAGAAGTATACACAAAATTCCCAGCAGTTGTTCTGTAATTTCTGCAGGTTAGTAGGCCACGATGAGTGCACCTGTAGAAGTTATGAACTGATGATGGATCAGACTCCTAACTACAGAGTTAAGACCAAAACATGGGCCCTTGAAAAAAAATGCAGGGATGGCACACATTGGATTTCAAGGGCGGGGATGAGGTCGAGGTGGAATGGGATCAGGAAGAGGTCGCGAACAACTGAAATTTTACAATTGCGGAGGACCTGGGAATTATGTCTGCGATTGTACAAATATGACGAGACCATCATGCTTATATTGTACCTAGTTTGATCATGAGACAGAGGAATGTCCCACGTTGATAGCGAGGTTGTGAGATAAAGGAGCACTCCAACCTCCCCTGACTCAGAACCTACAAATGATGAGGTTTGAGCCGTGCGAGGAATACCTGAATGTAAATATTGTGCTCCAAAGTGGTATCACGATAGGAGATGACAAAGGCGAGCAACTTGAAGAGAGTGCTTGTGTTCGTAAGGCTCCAACAAAGGAACCATAATTTGATTTAGAGCATGCTAAGGAGACATTCATGGAAGCTAAGAAGAGCTTCGCTGATGCCTCCACTTCAGGAAGTAAAGACAAACTGGAACTGGAAATGGACCCATCAATGCTCATTGCATTTCTGGAGACATGCATGAAGCTGCTGCTCGACAACAAAGTTGTGAAGGGGCTGCAAGAACTCATCACTAGATGTGCTGGAACCACGCCTGGAGAACTGCGTGTAGTCCGGAAGCACACAACACGAATAGGAAGAGAAATGAGATTGACTGCACAGATCGGGGAATATAAAATGGATCAAGTGATTTTGGATATAGGATCGGATGCGAACGTCCTGCCAAAGCAGACGTGGGAGTGCATGGGCAGGCCTGTGTTGCAATGATATCCTATTCAATTGCAAATGGAAAACTAGCAAAAGATCCTACCTATGGGAAGATTGCTGGGAATAATGATAGATATTGAAGGTGCGAGCACGTTAGCAAATTTCGAAGTGATAGAGATTGTTGATGACAACAATCCCTATCCCGCACTACTAGGAATAGATTGGGCCACTGACATGAATGGAGTGATAAATCTAAAGAAGCGTAAGATGATCTTTGAAAAAAAGCCACCATGCATAGTAGCACCTTTAGACCCTGCGGAAGGATCGCGCTAGACAGATCCAGTGCATGACTACAATAGTGACGATGATCTGGACTACATCTACAAGATAACTTCATGGGAGCAGGACTAGGTAAATCCAACCGTAGATGGCATGATCTTGTGGGAGCACAAAGGCTCCTGCACCTCAGATTCAGACAAGGAAATAGAACAATGGTAGAACCGGCTACACGAGGTGACCATGCTCAACTGTAACATGATGACAAGGTCACTACATTGTGTGGCAACAAAGGTAAGAGATTTGCCTATGTATGACGGGTTGAGCGAGGTGGATGATTTCCTGAACAAATTTGAAAGAGAAGTACCAAAACAACAGTGTTTTGACGCTCTAAAATGGGTACTTTGCGCTACGCCCGCAAGATGGTGGGGTACGCATCAAAGAAGTTTTGAGGACTGGTGCGAATGCAGAAAGATGATGCGCATGCAGTTTGGAAAGCCTCAGATGTGGATGAAAGCTGAGTATGACGGACGAAACAGCCTGCATACCCACCTTTCCAGATGGGTATAGGTGTATGGTACGCAACCTGCATGAACACACACCGTCCTCGCGATAGGAAACACAAACAACAAGTAGGAGAGGGAAAGACAATGGCGCGAATGACTCTTCCGTTTGGGACCAGGAAGTATGGTAAGACCAAGCACGTAGAAGCATATTCACACATAAGATTTTGAAAAAATACGCGAAGCACTAAACACGGTCCACCATGTGAAACGAATTGACTGAGACTTACGCGTACCAATGGTTCTCTGGGCTTATAGGACCATGTACAAAAACTTGACCACGCGGGTACTTCCAAAGCTGAAGTACGAAGCGAATGCTGTAATCCCTATGGAGCATGCAGAGCCTAGTCCGCGCATAGTAGCACCAATACATACGATGGTTCACGAAGCCCATAAAGTAGGGATCACACAACTGCAAGAAACATAATGCATGGGACTTGAGAAAGAAATTCAATAGGGAAACCTTAGACTCCACAAACTTGAAGAAGAAAGGGTAGGGTTAAGGAAGAAAAGCTCTTTGATGGACGCGGAGGTCAAGAAGATGGACGAAAAAATAAAGAAATATTTTCTCAGCAAAAATACAAGAATGGTAAGGCAGGGTGCGTGCGATCACGATGACAGGGTTAAGGCCTATTGTCACAAATTGATCAGTCTGATGCCTTGGCTTGGACTGCATATTGCTAACCATAATGACCAGGGTAGCGCGTTGTAAGTAATAAAGTATGTGATGCTGACCATAATAGTAAAAGGTAGAGATTCTCCAGGAAACATGATGAATGATCAGATGAAACTTTTCAGGAGTGGTGCGGACACTTGACTAGCCGAGGGAAGGATAGTCTTAGCACTCCAGGCAGTTGGAAGGAGTGCGGGACTATAAACTATTAAGCCCTCAAGCTGCACGATATTGGAGATGTGCGCAGAAGCAAAGAGTCACAAGGTCCACGACCGTGCACGGGGGGCTGCGCTGCCACGTGGGTTGCTCAACTATTCACGATGGGATGCTCAACTCGAGGCCAAATGGAGCAGGCTGTAAGGATTTAAGACACAATTTATGGGCAAAAACTGGGAAAATATGCTGCTAAGGGAGAATTAATGAACTAGATTTGGGGGGAGCAGTCGAATTCAAATTCCAAAAGCGCTATAAAAAACAAAGGGCTGCCCAACAAACAACGCTTGGTCATTTGCAAATTGAGTAGTCAAGCAGAACCCTGATTGTTATGAGCCGAGCGTTGATTAAGCCCACAATTTCACGAGTGATAGATTGCTACACAGATACAATGGAAACAACTAAGGATGGTATGGAGATAGCAGAAGTGATCGCCAAGGAGACTGTGCAGGCCCTAACTGGGGGATGTTCTAGAAGGTGTCGAGATTGTGGTAGAGATCCTGAAATAACCACGCACAAAATCAATGCAGAAGGACAAACAAGCAATGGATCCCATATGCATGTCCCCACGGAACCGCCTGCGCCGCAAACTATCGATGGAGGAGAAAGGGAAAGCCGTCACTATAGAAATAGACAAAGAAGAAGAAGATCTGTAGGATCTTATCATCACAAAAGAAGAAGAGGAAGGCATGGAGGTGGATACTCAGCCTACGCACTCTGTGAAAAAACTTCCTGCCTATGTCCCCCCATGAAAAGGGAAGGCCAAAGTGCCTAAGGACCTAGACAAGACCAAGAGCTTGCTCTAGACCCCGCTACTCCCTGATGGCATTATGTTTGAAGGCACGCACTTGGCCCACATGCTGAGCCTGAAATTCGAATATTGGGACCTCGCTAAACACGAGAAGTTCCCTCACCTTGAGACCGAAAACCTCATGAAGCAGAACACTAGGGGGGTGACGACATTAGAGATCGTAAAAAGGCCAGGTTGCTGAACCTATTCTAGGTGCCGCATTTCCACCACACCCCAATAACCATTTTCATCATCAGGTAGCTACTCTGCCTGGTGCATGATGGGTGTTTATGGCTGGAGGAGCCCATCCCCATCATGGCATACTTGATTCATCGCGTCTCTCAGCTTCTGTACAAAGGAGAATACCCTGCGGCCATATCGGAAGGGAGGGGAATGATCTAGCCATCGCGGAGGCCATGAAGAAAAATTACAAGCTGAAAAATAAGAAGAGGGGCTACACCATCTCCAAAATCGAGGACAAAGCAGTACACGTGGCAACCCAAATCTTGGTAGGAAAAGTTATGCGCAAGTGTTGCGCAAACAAGGTACATGTGCCGGTGGTCGCATTGGCCAAGTAGTGCACAAAGTGTTATAGACATATTTGGGCACTGCAACCCCAATCACATATGTCAATAAACCAAGGGCTCTCAAACCCCTAAAAGTGTTGTTTCAAACCCTAAAGGATCAAGGTCAACTGATTACATCATTTCCCAAAAGTTCTCCTTGAAAAACTACTCAGAACTGTTCAAAACTAGACCATACAGACTGCTCCATGCTGAGGGTGCGATGCATCTCACCTGTTACACACAAGGGGTGTGATGCATATTGAAAAGCCCTTTTGTAGGGTGTGATGAGCGAGAGCAGACAAATGGCAGAGGTAGTTTGCTAGGTGGAAACTCAGAGAATATTCTAGAAACTGCTCATATGAAACTTGCCTCTCTGAATTTGCCCAGGGATGAGTAAGAGATCATGAAATCTCCAAGTGGAACCAAGAACTATCAGTGAAATGGCACTAATAAAAAATCCATAAGTTGACTCACCCCCTGCAAATATCTATATATGGATCTCTCATCCTAGAGATCCAGAGGCTGGAATTTTGTATTTTGTAAGGAAGTGCTGTTGGTTTCTTTGTGAAGCATTGTATTGTTGGGTGATCTAGCTTTTCATGAGGTGAAGAGGGTTTTCATGCTGGGAGGATGGCTGGATCAGACAATTGGGTTGTAATCCTCTCTTCTACTTCTATATAAAGTTTTTGAGTTTTCCTCCATATACTTATGTATTTCTGATCTTGTATTATGTATGCATTTGTATGTTATGTACTTCTGATTCTAATTATTTAAGGTATCATAGTCTCTATGCCTAATGGGAAAGTTTTTCATGCTTTGCCTTACAGGTGTTCATTTGAAGCGGGACAAGTGAGAAAGGAGTGGCGAAGCTCTATCAAAGGAGAGAGGAAACAAGAAAGGAGCCAAGTGAAAGACTAAGGTTGGTGCTCTCTGCTTCTCTCTCATCTATCTCCCATAAAGGAAAAAACAGGTTACTTTGAATTGTTTGTTTCTAAGATAGCTACCTGTCTTAGTGGGACTAGCAAATCTGAATAGACACTAGTTTTCTCAGAAACAAAATGGCGACTCCGCTGGGGATCGAATAGTTTTTTTGTTTGTTTCTGTTGTTCGTTTTATAAACTACAGACGGAGCCTGAAGTTAAGCTAGGTAGCCTTCGAACTACTTTTGCTATGCAACTGCAAAGTAGATCAACGCTGATTCAGTCAATCTTCGAGTTGGTTTATGAACTAAACATCTGAATTGCAAACATCCTAAGTGCGTTAGTGGTAGTTCAATAACCTCAGAAGATCATACCCCTATACCTTGTGTTTACTGTCCATCATAAGCTTGGCCTAAATCCCTGAACTTAGCTGCAAATTGTGAGTGAAAACCAAACTTAGTCTCGTCCCTGGACCATTGCACTATCTCTCATTGGTAGTCTGGATGCATCGCACCTCCTGTGTGCTGCAGGTGAGATGCATCCTTATTTCCCTTAAGGACAGGTGCGATGATTCAATGAGACTGTTTCTCTCTCCAGAAATTAGTTTTTTATTCATTATTTTTAGCTATATTTAATAGTTTTGGAGCCTATGATCAATATATCATTGTTGAAACCTTCTTCCTTTACATTATTCAGCCTCCATTGATAAGGAATTGTAAATGTTTTTTTTTTATGTATTTTTTGTCATTTATAGTCTTCCTTTGTAAAAGGTAGCTTAATCAAACTGTTGTCTTTTGATTCAAAAGTGTCGCAACTGTCATTTTGAGTCAAGAAAAATAGTGTCGTAAAGTATTCCTCTTTTAGATAGTCGATTGTACTTTTGCCAATGTATTTGATTTGAATTGTCAATTCTTTGAAGTGTCGAAAACAATTTTCCATTCGAAATTGAAAGTGTCGTCTTAGTCCTTCTTTCATTTTGAAAAGAAATTGTTAAAGTGTCGCTTTGAATAAAAGTAGTTAAGACCTGTACTTAGTTTTCTTTTTGGCATTTTCACATTAAGGAAACGAAAAAACAAATACATGCATGTGCATTTGCATTTAGACTGCATGCGGAAATTGATTTAGGAAAAGGGCATTTAGTGTGTGCTCTCTGCTCTCTGTTGAAAGAATCTTACTCTTCTTTCCTTAGTAGCTAGTATTTTCATTACTAAAAGAAAACAAACGATTGTTTATCATTTAGATTGCATATTTAGGAATTGTACATGTACATCACGCGGTGAACCTTGAAAGAAAAAAATCCTTAAGAAAGATCAACTATAAAATAAACCTCAATGAACATAAAAACGCTTTGGAACCTAATTCACAACATCTAGAAGTCTAGGCTAGAGACGTATTCCGATGTTGTAAAGCCTGGTAACTATCATTTTCATCGTAGGTTGGGTGATTCCTCCTCTTTGATACGACAAGTGCCAGTACGAACTTGTGCTCCCACGTACCGTCAAGTACATATTGGGAGACCACAATAGGCTAATATCCTTTATCCTTAGGAAGCCATGTATACCACCCTATTGATTGCAATGCAATGAACACAACATTCAGGAAGATTTCCTGCCGTATGTAAAGTCCTCGATAATTTCTCTTTAATTTACCACCGAGGTGTATATTGCAGTTTTGCGATTGGTTTGGTAATCCCTCTGTCTAGATTTCTAGAGTAGTCACTTTCGTTCCTTT
>APFE031407757.1:12002-23200 GCA_000404065.3 Pinus taeda
TTGTTCTAAAAAGTATTTAAGGCTATCATGATCTGTCTTTACCTTGAAGTGTCTTCCCATTAGGTAGGGTCGCCATTTCTTTAGTGCATGGAGTATTTCCAACATTTCCTTCTCATAAATAGCTTTGTGTAAAAAATTTCCCTTGATTGGACGACTTTCAAAAGCAATGGGTCTTTCATCTTGCATTAAAATAGCACCAATTCGATTTCCTGAAGCATGACATTCCACAATAAAGGTTTTTGTGAATTCCGGTGTAGCTAAGACAGGTGCTTGGCACATTGCCTCTTTAAGATGTTCGAAGGCCTTTGTTGCTTCTGGAGTCCATGAAAATGCATCTTTCTTCAATATGTTGTTAGAGGTGCTGCTATTCTCCCATAATTCTTAACAAACTTGCGATAATACCCTGTCAACCCGAGAAATCCTCGCAGATGCTTTATGGATGTGGGGATTTTCCATTCCTTAATGGCTTTAATTTTGCTAGGGTCTACCTTAACTCCTTCATGAGATACAATATGACCCAGATATTCCACCTCTTGTACTCCAAAGAAACATTTGGATCTTTTGCATATAATTGTTTCTCCTCCCATAGTTGTAGCACCCTGTCAACATGTTCAACATGATCCTTCCAAGACTTGTTGTAGATTAGTATATCATCAAAAAATACTAACACAAATTTTCTAAGGAATGGTTTGAAAATTGAATTCATCAAACCTTGAATGTTGAAGGTGCATTGGTAAGGCCAAAAGGCATGACCAAAAATTCATAATGACCCTCATGAGTTCTAAATGTTGTTTTCGAAATGTCTTCAATCTTCATTCTGATTTGATGATTTCCTGAACAAAGATCCAACTTGGTGAAGTAAATTGATCCAAGCAATTCATCCAGTAATTCATCAATGACAAGAATGGGAAACTTATCTTTAATAGTGAGCTTGTTGAGCTCCCTATAATCTGGACACATGCGCCATGATCCATCCTTCTTGTGCACTAATACTACTGGAGCGGAGGAAAAAATTTGACTTGGTTGAATTAAACTAGCCTCTAGCATTTCTACAACCATACGTTCAATTTCACTCTTTTGGGCATAGGGATATCTATATGGCCTGATGTTGGGAGGAACACTTCCTGGAATCAGATGAATAGCATGATCATGATCACGAATAGGTGGGAGACCTTTGGGAGTCTCAAATACCTTGGAAGATTATTCAAGACTTTTTGGAGATCTGGCGAAATAGATGATTCCAATGTGGAAACATCTAGCAAACATAATTGTGCAATTACACCCCTTTGTTCCTTTTTTAGAAGCTTTGTCATACAATTAGAGCTGATTATCTTTCCTGGTTTCCCTGCAATACCCCTTAATTCAACTTCCTTTCCTTCCATAGAAAATTTGATGAAAAGTTCTTGAAAATTAAAAGCTATTGTACCCAAGGATTGTAGACATTGGACTCCTAGTACAACATCAGCACCTCCCATTGGAATGGAAAGCATTGGGCTAGTCAATACATATTCTCCCATGGATAGCTTGATATTATGGCACTTTCCAGAGAAATTTATTGTTCCTCCATTTGCAACCATCACTTGATACTCTGGTGCTGGATATAAGAAGCAATTCAATTCTTTTGCTACCTTACAATGAATAAAATTGTCGGTACTTCCTGAATCAATCAACAGTATTGCCTTTTTTTTCTTAATTTGTCCTTCTATCTTGATGGTTTAAGGAGTGGTAATTCCCGCCAATGCATTACAAGATATGGTAGGATTCATTTCTTCTTTATCTAGGCTTTGTTCCTGGAGTATATCCTCTTCTTTTGACCTTTCTTGCTCCTTTTCGTCTTCCTCTTCGCAATCTATGTAGAATAATTTCTTCTCAGCACACTTATGACCTTTAGTGTATTTGCTATCACAACTACAACAAAGCCCTTTTGCTCTTTTTTCTTCCAATTGTTGTGGTCTCAACCTTATAGGTTGTGGAAGACTAGAGGAAACAACACTTCCATCTTTATAGTTGTGAGTGTTATGCTTCTTGGTTGCCATAATTTTTCTTTCCATTTTTCTTGCTAACATGAATGCCTTCTCTAATGAATCAGGTTCCCAAAGGTGAACATCATGTTCGATATTATCCTTTAAAGACCCTATGAACACATCAACCCTATGCTCCTCTAGAATATTTTTTACCCTTATGTTCAATTTTTGGAACTCCTCAATGTGCTCCATTATTGAACCCTTTTTTCTGAGACTTATCAATTGGCTAGAAAAAGTGCTGCTTTTTGTATCCTCATAATGTGCTGTCAATTATTCCATAAAAATTGCCCAAGTGATAATTTTTTTACGAGAGTAAATCCATTGATACCATAAAAACTGATTTGGTTCCAAATATAAAGTTGTAATACATACCTTTTGTGTGTTTTGCACATTATTGAGATCGAAAAATTGCTCCATATGTAGTATCCATGTTGCGGGATACTTGCCATCAAACTTCCTCATATCGATTTTTGGAATATGGTGGGTCTTTGATCCCACATTAGAGTTTATGAAATCATGATTAAAATTTATTTTGTTCACATCATCAGTTTCCTTTACTACCATTTCACCATTAGCAAGTATTTCTTGTAGAAAATTTGTCAAATCTATCTTCAAATCTGCCATGTCTATCTTTAAATCTGCCTTCAAATCTACCATGTCTCTCTTCAAATCTGTCTTCAACTCATCCATCTTAGCTTCCATGCCCTTTATCTTAGATTCTGTTAGCTTTTGTGAGTGTGACATTTGTTGCATTTGTTCGTGTAATTTTGATATATCATGTAGCATTTCTTCCTCTTCTTCATGAGTCATGCTAGAGCTTTCAGGTTCCTTACTTGGTGTTTGCATTTTCTTTCCTTGGGGCATCAATTACTGATAATAATTCTCTACTATGCCCTTTGAATTTCTTCAAAATAAATTTTCAAACCAATCTTAAGCAAAAACTTAAAAGAATCTACATAGCTTTTTTCACTTTGTAGGAGCTTGATGTTGCCTCTGATGTATCTCTGTACTTTCAGATCATCTAGTTCTGAAATTGTGACGTATAGTAGCCCTTTGTGTCCTCTTTCCAATGCCACCAGTCTGATCCAAATTGGATTCTCCAAGGAAGTGTTATGTGAAATATCTCACAGTGACCTGATTATAGACTAATTCAGTACAGCGAACTTGTACGACGTGCCACGAGTCACTGTTTCAACCTTTGGCTCTAAACAATATGTACAAGAAACTACAGTCTGTCCTCTTTTTGTACCTTCTTACGAAATTTCAATTTGATGCTCAGAGTTAAATTTATGATGATTTTCCCCAGGTCACCTGTTTGGAATGAAATTCAGGAGCCTGCAAGAAGACCAACTTCCTTAGATCATATCTCCGCAAATATAGCGCGAAATTCTCTAAAATTTGGACACGAGATTCAGCACGATTTCCTCTCAAATGGGTTTTTTTTGGGCATCTGAAACGTCGTAGAAAAAAGATTGTAGCGAGAATGCCACGATGACCTGTTTGGAGCAGTGAAACCCTAGAATCTAAAGCTCTAATACCATATGTTATGAAACCAGTTTCAAGAAAGATAGAAAAGATAGATCAACACCTTAGAATTCAACCTCTTCGAGGGGGCAACCTCCTTTACATTACATAAATGAACAATTCTTGGATGATACAAATTACAAAACATCCTTTCTATATATAGGAGTCTAAGGAGTCACAATATAACCCACTCGACCTAACAATAATAATAAAAAGCCACAAAAATAACAATAGATGGATTCTGTGGGGCACAGTAATAACAATATGGGGATAATAGGGGCACAACAATATTAATAAGGGATGCAACTACAATATTAATGGGGTAATCACTAGTATTATAGGGACCCAACAAAAACATGGAATGTTAATGATATAAATTACAAAAAGATAAATAATTAATACTGACTATTAGAACCAGCGCAAACAATGATGATAAACAAAATGAAAATGGGGCAAAATGTCACATACCCACTCCATGAGACTACCATTTGCTTCCATACTCGATGTTTCCCAAGACTAAGAAGGTCATTTCACTGTTGTCCACATCCTTATATCCATAGTATAATTCATCCTCGTATCCACATATAACCTACATTGGTCATACCCTTCCATAAAGAAAAAAATAAAAGAAAATAAAGCTTGAAAACCTTTTTACTGGTCAATGTTTTAAAGAATTTGAAGCGCGTATTTAAAAAGAAGATTCTCATATCAATATCCTTGCTTGCTTTGAAACTCTATTCAAATATATCACTTCTTCCAAAAATTTTACATATCGTGGATCGTCATAATTCAAGTCATCAATTAAACGAAGTTCTATCATCTCTAGAGCAGTGGTATTTTGAAGAAAGTAACCTAATACATTGATTTCCCTATCATGAAATTCAATTATGTCTATATAAACTTGTATATATGGAGATGAGAGAGTGGTCATCTGAGACGTCGAGGTATGGGATATTTTGAAAGTTCCTGAATTGCATTTCAAAACCACAATGAGCCAACTCTGCACTTATTTTTGAGGTAAAATACATATTCATTATGAACATTATGGAAAAAAACTATGGAAGAATTTATGGTATTTTCACATCTTATAGGAGGTTAAATTTTTTAATTTAGGTAGTGTAGATTCTCATTAAGGAATAGATATGAAACAAAGTCATTACTTAGTTTTGTTTCATATCTATTGGATATACTGAATCTGTAAACATGACATAATAATGAACCAAAACATAATAGTCAACCTAAGCTACATTAATATATGCTTTGTATAATTTTTTTTGTATGTTATACTTGACAACTAAGTACCAAATGGAAACATTCTTAAACATTGAAACATTTTGTTTGTTGCACATGTAAAAGAAAAGTAGGAATTCTTCTTTTACCAAGATAAAGTTGTCACCCATTAACAAACATTAGAGATTAGGAAGCCTCTCGAATAACAAATTGGGAAGACACATATTTCTTTAAGCAAAGGCACAACACATATGACAAGCTCCTTTGATGATTTAAATCTCCCCATCATCTCAATCAATATGTCCACAAAGAAATTGTATGCATAATTGGGATATGAGTCCATTTCCAGTACGGTCAAATTACTTCCATGTTGTATATTGAGTCTCAAGATAGAGCATGAAATATCTTGGAATAGTATCCCATTCACTCTCAAATATTTTATCATCTATGCCCCTACATACACATACAAGACAACCTAAATTTATAGTGGTTTATATTTCATCCACATATAGTCTGCATTTACACTGCTTTCATTGTAAAGCGTTGAAAGTAATAGTAAAATCTAGACTTACATGGTTGTAATTTGAAGCAATGTGATTGAAGAGGTTTTGTCCATATCTACTGGTTGTTTGATGCAAATTCAGTGATTTCTCTACTGAGGATGACAAACGTAGGGAGTGTACAAAAGGTCGAATATTGACAATCAAATATTCTTTATGGTTTGGCTAGTCGAGTGGGGTGTCCGATCAAATTTTATGAGCATATAGCTAAGCTTCAAAAGGGGTCCTATGCAAGTGCTTTTAAATGATATCCCTTGGAAGCTTCAACATAGTACTCAGTATCATCATACAAAGTACCACCCAAAAATAGACCATCTGATCCTGTCGAAGTTTGAAGAACCAAGTCACCCTTTTTCAGAAGATCATTGCTACTATCATTTTGAGAAATTATTGGAATATTAACACCTGGGATTGTTGGCAGCACTGGCCCTGAATTTACTTTCCAAGGCACCCCATAAAAGAAGGAATACCAGGTTGGCACCCATCAATTTTAACAGCAACGTGCTCACTTATTGGATAAAACAAGACCTTTTCAAAACTATTTTTCTCACTAGCATTCCTTTTATCTCTCTGAACAAAGACCATTTCATCTTCAAGATTGGTCCAGTGAGTGTACTTATATACAACAATGCTTCTTGGTCCATTAGCACTTGAAACAAATTTGACATTATTGATCATATCTATAAATGCACCCTCCTTTTGCCATATGTCTACAATAATGCTTCAAGACAACTCATTTTCTTTGGGATAAGAACTTGAATCAACATGTCTCTCACCACTCAGTATATAATTTTCACTAGTCAAATACATACGCTTATGGTTCAATACATTGAATTCTAGTGAAGACATTCCAAATAAAATGCATAAGTTTAAAAAATGAAGCATGTACACACGAGAATCTTCTAAGTAGATTTGCTACCATCCTTTCTCAATCAACAAATTCATTGGTTCTTTTTTTTGTTGTACGATGTAAGAACCCACAAGATGAGTAGACATAATATGCAACCAATAGCATTTTTGGATAAATGCTATCTCTGAATGATTAGAAACACCAACATTGACATCAATAACCTTTTTCTCCCAACACTAGTCATCATCCCAATCTAGCAAATCAGATGAAGGCCCATTTTTTACATCAAGACACAATGCACCAGGTAGTACTTTCTCAAATATGAAGTCACTTCTCTCATCTGTTAAACTTAAAGAGTTAAGCTTCTCTGAACCTAGAGTTCAATAGCCAGAGAAGTAAGTGATATAGAAATCGAGCAGTCACATCCTTCCTTGCATATCACCAATCCATGGATATCAACAAGGGCATTTATGAATTCAATGCCAAACATTGGTCTAGTTACTGTCACATCAATATGTGATGGTGAAAATTGAAGACAAAAATCATGTTCTGTTGTTGTGGTCAGTGGGGATTTAGATATTAACATGGTTGAGCCTCGAAGCAGAAGTTTCCCATATCACCAATCCTCTTTAGTTGAGAATTAACATTGTTTGTCCCATGTATCAAGCCAACTTGATTCTTTCCATAATAGCCATTTGTCACTAATTTTAGGGAACGAAAAATATTATAATGTGTTGCTTCTATCTTTGGGATTGAAGCCATGTTTGGCACAACCATGAAATTCTCCAAACTATTAAACTCAAAGTGATCCTTCTCATCCTTGATTGTGTAGTGTGTTGATGTTGCATGATCAAGTTTGTAATATACCTGGACATCTTTTGTAGCTCTTTCTCGCCCATCAACTAATATATTAACACCTTCAAGACAGACTCCTTTCGAAGTCACCACAATTCCTCCAACTGAGAAGCTTGTGACCTGAAATGGCTGAGATTTATTAACATGATCGTACTCAACAAGAACCTCTAAAGATGGAAGTGAAACATCAAATATTGTATTCTCACCCTTGTATAATGGCATCAACCTTTATTTTCCACATGGAATAAAATTAAAAGCAAATTTCCCATATGCATTAGATATTGCATGACAAAGCGCTTAATTTTTCCAAGGAGCTTCTTTGAGGGAACTTCACCTCATGGACATAATCTAAATAAAGGTATAGATGAACACCTAAAATAGGGTTACCCTAAGAAACAAATAATCCATCCATATCATAACTTGGGACATAAAAGATGTCATCTACTACCAAATTTCCAAAGCCCAACTCCATCTCTCGAGAGCCTTTATGGACAATTGTTAAGAGAACATGAGGATCACGTATTTGAAAGAGATTATTATAGAAAATATAATCTATAAACCTCAATCATTGTACCTCATGTGTAGTGCCATCCTAACTAGGATCGAAATTTGATATGACCTTGTATCTTCTTCCTCTGTTTAATAATTGGCTCACAGAGCCCGCTTTTTCCACTTCTTCACGTTTGATTTCATGGAGGGCTACTGTGTGCTCTAGACACTCATCCTTAAGGAATATCCAAACTTATTCTGCGTATCAAACAAATGAAAAGAGAGAAAAATATCATGGCCTTTCCTTTTTGATAAAAAATATAGTGGGATTCGATATGACCTGATATTTGTATACTGCTTGAGGATGGATGAAGTTTATGTATTCATGATGGGAAGCAACCAACCTATATTTAGTAATATTTGTAAACGTGTAACTACCTCCCTGCGACGTAAACACATCATTAATGGGATCATTCCTGGTGGAAATGAGTTCAATGTTCATATTGGCATGAGCTCCATTTATATCTGGACAACTTTTTGCTCCAATAACCCCCATCACTCTCCCAAAAATAGTGAGCCCAATGAAGTGAATATTGATGTCTTCATGGCCATTGCAACCGTTGGGATCCATTGATACATATTCACCCATTTAAGATATATTCACCAAGTCAGGGAATATGAATATTTCCAATGTAATTTTTCCACTCAATAACCTTAAAATCAAATCTAAAATTGTCTCATTCATCTTCACATCAAATCTGAAATTGTCTCGTTCATCTTCAGAGAGATCTTGAAACAATTTTTCAAAATTGTATCAAATCTGCACAAATATATTAAAAAAATTGTTAATGTATGCTGCTTGATTGCCAATAAAAAATGTTTAAAACAATACAACACCAATAAATTTGTATTTCATCTCCATTGCACATAATTCACCTTCTTTCGTAGTATGCATATGGCTCATATATTTTTTCCAGGTGCTTCAATTGTTGTAACATATATTTTATAGATGATCTTGATAACCACGCTATCTGCAATATGACTATCACTTTGCAATGATTCATTTTATGTATTTTTTTTTTATAATTATGGTAAATCGATAATTCTTTAGATTAAATAACAAATCTGCTCTTTGAACGAAGATTATATGTAAAGTAAAAGTAAAATTGACATGAGTAAATTTTTAACTTTTCAAATTCCATTTATATTCATCAAAATTTTGAGTAAGAAACACAGAGTATCATTACAACTTATGTTGTTTGGTGAACTAACAGTTGTGTTTAGAGCTTGCTCTTAATTCTCCATAGTATTAACACAAGTTAATTGCTTCAACAATTTACATTGGCCATGGCTGCTAAAGTTGCGTTCGCAACCATGTTTGTCGATTTGAATTCAACAAAAAAAAATAGCACATTTAAAGAAAAAAGAATAATGGTTTTTTGGGTCGAAGTTTTGAAGACATATAGAGAAGATTTGATCTCCCAAGAGAAATAAATAAGGTAGAGAAGCTCTAAAAAAATCAAATAAATATGATTTAAATAATTAAAAAAATGTCGAATCTACGTTTGGAACCGTCCACTGTCATCTTCCAGATATAGATGAAAAACGTAATCTAATAAAAAAAATATGGAAATACTCCAGATAATCTAAAATTAAATACAAAATGCTTTTTCACACATTGTTAAGAGTTACTCACCAGTTCTATCACAATATCTGGATCGACCAAGAAGCAACATAGTTGACCTTTTACTTTTCCATAGTGCGTCATGATTAGATCAATCATTTTGCAAGTTGAATACTTGATTTAGCTCAACAACAATGTGAGAGTAACTGATCATTTTGCAAGCTGAATATTTGATTTAGCTCAACAGCAATGTGAGAGTAATCAAGCATCGGATCCTAAGGTTTCCTCAACTTTGTCAAAGACCAAGTTTCGAAGAAACCTCGACATCTATTGATCCGTCGGTAGTAGTTGGAACTACTAGACATGTAACCAACATTTGAATTACCCACTATGTCTCCATTACAAGGAACTTCGAATCTAAAAACCTATTAGTGTTTTTCCGTTTCAACATCCCATTGTATCTCTCTTTCTCTAGTTCTCAACTAGTTGTTGCTACTTCAATGCCCATAGAATATGAAATCACTCTGATGGTTGAGATGTCGGTTTACAGGGGCACCAAACACATCCATTGAAAATCCAACCACACAATCTGGATCAGTTTTATCTTCCTAGAGATTTGGATAGGTGTTACCCTCATAGAAACAGTGCTAGATGTAAAACAAGGCCTTTACATTGCCAATTATCAAGGAAAGAGGATCTATAACCCTTATGGTGGTTTAGGAAAAGATCACCCAAAACCCCAAATTTATTTAAATTATTAAATTATTAAATTATTTGTAATTCAAAGTTTAAATAAAATAATTACAAATTTCTTTACTCTCTTTGAAAAAGAAAGCAAATTTTCATTCAATAATATTATTTTAACTTTCAATTAATTGAAATTATTTTATTTTAATTAATATAATTTTTTTTTGGTTATTTATAAGGAGGTTGTCAACCCCATCCTAGAATATCAAAAGTATCTCTCTGTTTTAACTAGCTCAAAGAAGAAAATTAATATAGCCAAGATTAGAACAAACTCTCATGAGCTCCATAGTGAAATGGGTCGTTGGGAAGTTGCTAAAACACCATGGATGGAAAGGTTCTACCGTCTTTGTGAGAATAAAAACATTGAGGACGAAATCACTTCCTCTTAGAGTGCCCCACGTACAACCACATTAGATCTCAGTTTAAAAATATTTGTTGCAATACTGACCTTCCTAGCCTTTTACAATGCCAAAATTACAGTGAGCTTGGGAGGCTTTTCTCCAAGCTTTTTGAGCATAAGAATAAAATCTTAAATAAAACTAAATAATTTTTTTTGACCAAAGTGTGGTCTCAGTGGAAGTTAACCATCATCATCATCATCATCATATGTATTTTTAAAAGTTATTTGTAATTTCAGATAAAAAATAAAATAATTATTACGCCCATGGGGTAGATTTTGCATAAAAACGTAAACATGTAAACTTAAATGTAAATGTAATATTTAACATTTAACATTGTTAATCTAATGTGGGCCTGTTTTAAAAATAAATCTAATTATTATTATTATGTATAAACACAACATAAATTTAAAGTATAAAGAGGTTTACAAATAGTAAAAGAAGAGCTATGGTAAATAAATAAAAATATAAATAAACCAGAAGTATGGTAAATAAATAAGACTTTTTATTTTTTTATTTTTTTTAGATTTACTCCAAAGGCATGGTAAATAAAAAAATGAAAATAAACTAGAGGTATGCTAAATAAATAAAACATATTTTTATCTTTACTCCATTAACCTCTTTATATTTATGAAAACTCAAAAAATAGGTTTTATTTAGGCAGATCCGGACACATAATTATTAATACCACCGGCCAATTACTATATTTATAAAAGAGATATGATAACTAAATAAATATAAAAGAGGTATAAAGATGTATGGTGAATAAATAAAAACATATCAAATAAGATTATAAATCAATATCTAATTATATACCAAGCCTATGGGCCAAATACCATTGCAAATAAAAGAAATATGATAAGTAAATTAAAATAAATAAACAAGAGTTATAGTAAA
>APFE031407783.1:3889-36810 GCA_000404065.3 Pinus taeda
TGAGGTTATTTATGGTATTGAAAATCATTTGTAAAGGGTTGGAATTTCTGGGAGCAGTGTGGAGGAAAAACCCAACACTTGCATTGTACACATTTTGGCTAGGGAATTAATAAAATGATGCAGCTCTGATTCATGAGACTCATGTGGTATGATGTTTAGCAGATGTTTCTTCTTTCTATTTCATATGTGCACTTGTTATGTTTTATACAGTCCATTCATAACCATTTCTAGTTGAATGCTTTAAAGTAAGAAAGGCGGAATCCAGTTCACTGCTCTGCCTCGGTAAGGTATTCATGCTCTGCGTTTATTCTTCTGTTTGAAAAGGATTCATTTGCTATGCCCTTTTCAACCTCTTAACACTATTTCCATTTCATATTACTTCAATCTTACTGCTAGACCTCTTATCTATCTTTCCTCAAGAAATATTATGTGTCCTTGATTTAATTTCCCAGCTCAGATGTTCCTTTGGTCCCTTACAGCCTAGAAAATTCAGTCATTCAAAATCGCCTTTTCCACATCTATTTACTAGCCTAAAATCAGTATTTCATTTTGAGTCATCTCAGACTTTATTTTGTATTTTTACTGAGTGTGACTCGGAGAGAGCCCTCTCCTATTCTGGTAGGGCTAGCTACCAGACTGAGCATGGTTTGTGGTTACCCTGAATTTTGCCTTCCTTCAGCCTAAAGAAGATTTAGGCTCTAACACATTCATGAAATAAGCATTGGTTAACATTCAAGCATTGAATAAACACACTTAGCTCATTTCTCTTACATATTAGTAAAATATCATAACAAAAACTACTTATTATGGCTACACTTATAATAGTCCAACATTACAAAAATACATTAATTCATTTCATTAAAAAAGAATAAATCGCACTTATTTGATTTGACTTAAATAGGCTTGAAACTAAATAAGGGATTTCCACTCTCCTCCCAACCATAAACACAATTATGCTATAGGTGTCGCACAGCTGACCACTCCCAATCCAAATTCTATTCCTTAGGGGAAACTTCACATGGGGTTCTACAGTGTTCACATTAGAGTATGTTAGGGCCAATCTCCTTCACATATAGGATTTATGTTTCTCATCTCATCATAACCCTCTATCTCTTATTATATTTGTTTGCACTACCTATCTATTTAGTCTTCCACATCATTTAAGTTCTCTTCTCTTTTTGTATTTTCACTATGTTTCCCTTCACTCTACTCTCCTCTATTGTCTTTCAGTTCACATTTCCCAAGTGTTAATACTCCATTTCATGCATGAGTGATTTCATCCTCTACCTGAGAACGCTTTCCATATGCATGCTTACCACCATAAGGAATTTGCTACAAAAATGTGGTATGTATCGCATACCTTAGGAAATTTTGGTACCACTTTCTCCATTCCCTCATAACTACTAGTAGTGTAGGTAGTTCAACTGGCACATCAACGATGTAGTTAATTAATTATGTCAAATATGAATTTTCTCTAATTACTTGCTTACATCCCTCTATTAGGTCACTATAATACTAGGGTAGCCCCCATATTGTTATTGTTGCGACCCATAAAATCCCAATACTGTTATTCTTTTTCCCTTACATTATTATTGTATGTAGGCCCTAATTATATTTTAACCGCTTAAACTCCTATATATACCAAGGAGGTCTTGTCATTTGAATCATTCAAGAATTGTTCATTTGTGCGATGTAAAGGGATGTTTCCCCATTGAAGTGGCTTTTTATCTAGTCCTTGATCTATCTTTTCTTATGTTTCTATTCTATTTTTGATCTCGATAGATAACATTTGGTATCAAAGCTCTTGATCCAAGGGTTTTACTACTTCAAATAGGTCACAATGGAATTTTCGCTATAAATATTTTTATGGATATAATTTTAGATATTGGTTCACTATATTTTTAGTTATATGGTCGAAGGAAGTTAGGGTTTCTGTATGCTCCATAATTTAGTCTCAAATAGTTTTCCTCATGAAAATCATCATAAATTTCTCTTCAAGAATCATATTTGAATTTTGTCGCAAGTGACTAAAATTTAATGGACCATAGTTTCCTTGGTAAGAGTTTTAGGGCAGAAGATTAGAAAAATGACATGTGACATCCGATACAATTTCGATCTACAGGACTAGCCCATGATTAGGTCATTTTGGGAGATTTAGCAAAACTTTATATTGAAGAATCGAATATGGGCATAATTGGTAGGGTTGGAAAGAATACATAGAGGTATATCAAATAATACAATTTCAGACCTTAGAAGGCCAAAATCACAATGATACAACTATTTAAAATTCAGCCTTATCAATAAGCTTGAAATCAAGCTCTGAAAGGTGTGTATTTTTAAATTTTCATAAATTTTGTTTGAAAAATCAGTTTGAAGTGATTTAAAGGGCATAGTGGAGCATATATATAATTGATTGGTTCCAAAATTCTCCCCAAAAAAATATATTCTACACACATTAAGCACTCATAAATCTCTACTATGACGCATGAAGAGGAAGAAATGCAACGTGATATATCAAACTTACGGGACCAAATGCAAAAAAAATCACTCTCACAAAGAGAAACTAAAGATTAACTAAAAGGGGACATGGATGCCTAAAAATGATACATGGAAGGTTTAAAACAAGACAAAGAAGGTTTGGAAAATTTGCTACAAGAAAGACTTCCTAATGGTGACAAGGTAGTCCATGAAACTCATGATGAAAACAAAACGAATATGAATCATTATTTTAGAGACTCTAACTTATGCATGTGGATATTTGTGGACACCTATCTATTCCAATTGGACCACCAACCATTTTCATTAGTTTCCTTGATTATATCATAATTTAATATTTTTAGTTTTTTTTTGGTCCTGAACTTCCAGAGTTCTTTTGATCCCTTAAACGAAGTTTTTTTGAGATTTATAGCAAGCCCAAAGACATAGAAAGAGGTCAGCCTCAAATACTGTAATACCTGGAAATACCTTTTAATGAGGTCTTGTACACACCAAATTGATATCATATGACAAGGTTATGAACCAAGGAAGTTGGCTATGCAACTAACCCCAACGGGGCCCACGAACTCTTTTCCTTCCATCTCCTAGGGTTAGAGTTTTGGTTGTTTAGCATTTCCCTTTATTGTTAAATAATAAAAACACCCTTGAGCCTCATTGTAAAACATTTCAGAGGCTTGTAGCCACCACATCTCTTCTGAGAAATAAGCTACCATCACGCGAGCCAGTTTATTCCCATTTTGTATGTAAGCATCTTTTAGTTTTTTATATTAATGAAATGAAGATTTATTTCTACTACATCTCTATGTTTATGTTTATATATGTATTTCATTTTGTTCCTTCATAAATCAAGATCAGTGGTATCAGAGTGGTCTACTCTTTCTCTATTTTTTTGTGCATGTCCCAAACGAGGTTGGGGTATAAAGGTTTAGGGCTTGAACTCATTGAAACTTTACATGACCAGCCTCAGCGACCATGACAACCTCACATGGCAGAAAAACAGAAACATGAGGGAGCAGCAGATCCTTTCAAAATATTGCTTGAGGAAGCCCTTGAGAAACAAAGGAACACGATGATGGAAAACTTTGCTGAGATCCTTCGTCAAATACCCATAGGGAACACATCTTCATCATGAAGCCATTTGGAGGTGCCACTCCATGTAAGGTACAAGTCAAATTTCACATTCCCATATTTGAAGGAAAAATAGATGCATATGTCGTAGAGAAATTGTTAAATCTATTGGAAAGATATTTTTTGGTTCATGATTTTTCCAATAGGAAGAAGATTAATTTTAGACTCCTCAAAGTCGCCCCCCAAGGACTAGTGGTAAACCTATTGTGAGTAGAGGGATGGGAGGGAACCCTCACTATTTTCAACTACACCCACTTGGAATTATTTCTGAGATGCCATCAAGGAACAATATTACCCTATTCGGAGCTATGAAAACAAGTACATAAAATGGACTATGCTACAACAGCAAAGGGATCAAGATGTGCATGAGGTGACAAATCTTTTCAATACCCTGCACATAAAGTTTGGTATCAAAGATTATGAGAAACATCTAGTGCTCAAGTAACATGGTTGTTTGCAAATATACATTCAAGAGGAAAGGGAGTTCTTCTTCATCTCCTTGCTTAGTGAAACATACCGATATGCTTCCAAGATTGAGAAAAAAATTCAAGTAGAAGAAGTGAGACTTTGGATCCATGAACCCAAAGTGGAGAAAAGGCACTCACAATCCACAAAACAAAGGGCAGAGCTAGGTCACAACTGGCCAGTAAAACTCATCAAAGTTTGAATCCAAGAAGAAAGGGAAGGCGAAGAAGCACACTAACAAGTGGTGTTAGTTCCATAAAACTCCCACTCACAACACAAATGAATGTCGCACAAATAAATTGCTCATGCTCGAGCTAAAAGACTCAGAGACAGATGCATGCTCTAATTTTGAGATGGAACATGACATGGGAATTGAAAAGGGAAAGAAAACCATTGATGTATAATCCACTGCGATGGTATCCACCACTAAGCTCCAAAAGGTAAAACCTGGGATCTTGAGGAGGGGGAGCATCTCTTCCACTTATAAACATGGGTAAAGGGTTCATTGCTGTAGTTCATCATTGATAATGTGAGCCACAAGAGCTTGATATCAAGTGAGGTCATTAGTATATTGAAGCTACCAACAACGATGCACCCACAGTTGTACACCATCAAGTGGTTACATAGAGGGTAAAATATCTGTGTTAGCCAACAGTGTTGCCTGCCTTATAGCATCAAGCCCTTTACAGATGAGGTATTTTGGAATGTCTCCCCTCTAGAAATATATGATATTTTATTACGTCAAGGATACCTATGGAAGCATCATGTTGTATATGAATTTAGACCTCATTATTTTATTATTACTTTAGGTTAAAAATTGTACAGGGTAATAGAGATAGTGTCACCTACCATCTTTTCTTTGATCAGTGTTAAACAATGCAATAAGATCATTTTCCAGACTAGGAAATTTGTCTTCCTTATGATTCACCCTCAAAGTAAGAGGAATATTGTGGCCACATCGAAATCCTCTAGAGAGGGCTCCTCCGCATGGTAGCAACAGATGGAAAATGCCATGGAGGAGTATAAGGACATCTTCACCTCACCCACAGGGGTACCCCTACACTTCCAGGTCAAGCACTCCATTGATACGACCCCGGGCACGTCACTACCTAATATTGGACTGATCTACCGACGCTTTGTTATGGAGAACAATGAAATTAATAGGTAGATTCAAAAGCTATTGCAGAAGAGGTACATCATGCCAAGTTCGTCATCCTATCAGAGCTCAGTCATGTTGGTACAGAAGAAGGATGGAACCTATAGGCTCTATATGAACTGTTAGGCACTAAATAATATCACTTTTTGGAATAAGTATCAAATCCCATGGATTGATGACTTTCTCTACCAACTTAATGGAGCCAAATATTTCAACAAGATTTAATTGAAGTTTGGTGATCACTAGGTACCAATTGAACCATTTGATATGTAGAAGATCGCCTTCAAATCTAACGTGGGCCTTTTTGAATAATTGGTCATGCCTTTTAGGTTGAGGAATGACCCTACAATGTTCATGAGGATGATGTAAGACATATTTCATCCCTTCACCAACTCATTCATGGTAGTGTATTTGGAACACATCTTGATCTTTAGCCAGAGTTGGGAAGAGAACCTACACCATATTCAACAGGTCTTCCAAACCCTCTGACAATACAAATTGTGTGCCAATTTGGAGAAATTCACTTTTGGTATAACCTAGGTTCAATATCTAGGGTACACCATTAATGAGTCGCTTGTGCATGTGGACCTATCCAAGATACAAGTTATTTAAGACTCGCTAGCCCCAAACACTCTAATGAATCTTCACACCTTTCTACGTCTTACCAATTTCTATTATAGGTTCATGTTGGGATTCTCTCATATCACTTGGCCTTTAATTCAAGTCACCAAGGGCAGAGTGCAAGAAAAGATTTTTTGGTCTGAATCCCAACAGAAGGTGTTTACTCACATGAATCATTGCCTTTGTTGTGCACCACTGTTCACATTATTTGACTTACAACAACCATTTGAAATTGAGATACATGCCTCCAACTATGCTATTGTTGTAGTTCTTACCCAGCAAGGGAATATGGTGGCATATCACAATGAAACACTTTTAGATATAGTCTTAAAGTAACCCACCTATGACAAAGATAGTATTTCATTATGGAGTTCTACTAATAATGGAAGCATTACGTTTTGGGGAAGGAAACAGTCATCCATGTAGACCACTGAATCCTGTAATTCATACAAACATGAGGAAAGTTGTATAATGATCACCATAAAAAATGGTCCACAAATTTGCAATAGTTCCATTTGGAAGTTAAATACAAGACAACAAGCACCAATAATGTTACAAAATGCCTCAGCCGACCATTGGTTATGGTTGTGACCATTGTGCTCAATTCTTGTGGACACAGGACTTCAAGATGGTTGCATCTTTACAAGAGTGATCTAGGATTAGGCACCACATACCATATGCTCCTAGAAGGCTATCACATTCCAAACTTTCACCTCTAGGGCACATTGTTATGCCACCTAGGACACATCTATGTTCCTTCAAGTGAGTGTGCCAAGATTATTGGGAAGGAACACTCCAATCCGGTAGCTAGACATTTTGGGGTAGAAAAAAGAGTGAGAGTGTTGAAGAGGTATTTTTATTGGCCAAACCTTTGATAGGTTGTTTCCAAGTACATCAGATCCTACACTACCTCTACCATTTCCAAACCTACAATCAAGAAGCAAGGCATGTATACTCATCTTCCTACTCCTAACCGACCTTGGGAATCCATCTCCATGTATTACATGTCAGTCATTCCTTCTACCAAGTAACGACTGTGTTTTCATGGTCGTCAAATTTTTTTCTAAAATGACCATTATGGTGGCCTACAAGAAGAGTATCATAGCAAATGCCATTTCCAAACTCTTCTTTGAACAGGTATGGGTATGCTTTGGGACACCACAGTCCGTTATCTCATAATGGAATAGCAGTTTCCTAAGTACATTTTAGTCAAGCCTCTAGTCATTGTTGGATACTAAGCTCAGTAAGTCCACAAACTTCCACCCCCAAACTGATGGCTGAACAAAGGTTGTTAACAAGATGATTGTGCACATCCTACACATTTACAACTCAAAGAATCCACAGAAATGGGATGAATGCCTCCCCTATGTCCAACAAAACTACAATAGAGTTATCCATAGCTTAACTAGCCACAACCCCTTTCAGGTCGGGCTGGGATCCTAGCCATTATGTCCCATTAATGTTGCCTTACCACTTGCAACTACTTAGGAAGTTTCGTCTCATGTCCATTCTGAAGCTGACAGAGCTACCGGCTTCATTAAACCCATTCAACACATCCTCTAGTCAGTCTTTGACATCTTGGACATAGAAAATTCTATGTACAGACAATGTCATGATCAACATGAGGTGCCACACAAGTTCTAAGCGAGTGACAAAGCTTGGGTACATTTTCAAAAAGAGCACCTTGCTCGGGCCCACCACAAGATTCTCCTACTCTGATATAGGCCTTACACCATCACTAAGGTTGTAGGAGAAAATTATTTCAAGCTCAACATTCCACCATTCCTTTTCTTGCACCCATTATTCAATGTGGACTAGTTGTGGTGATACTTTCCCCCATTTCTAGATGCATCAAACATTGCTGAGTAGTTGAAACCAACAAAGCTCAACCCAAACTGTACCAAATTGGCCACAACTAATAGTATCATGGATACATATATCAATAACACTCATAAAAAAAGGATCCAAGTATATCGAGCTACCAAAGTAGGCCAACTCTCTCACCAGAGCAAGTGGCTAACCACGGACGAGGTTCAATAGAAATTTCCTCACCTTATGGAGGCTTTGCACACAATGGGGACCATTTATTCCTAAGGGGGCAAGATTGATCCATGTGGAAATTGGTGGCTACTCACCTATTCCACCTAGACCTCTAGTTGGTTTCATAAGTTTCATTAACTATAGCAAAATTTTCTATTTTTAGCAGTTTTTGGAGTCAACTTTTAGAGTTGTTTTGACACCCTAAGCGATGTTTTTTCTACGTCTCGAGTAGGGCCATAGTCATAGGAAAGGGCTTACCACAAATATTTTAATACTCAAAGAGACCTCTCTAACAAGGTATTGTACACGCTAAACAAAGATCATATGACCATGTTACAACCTTAAGAAGTTGGTTGTCCAACTAATGCCAATGGGGCCCACAAACTCTTGGTGTTCCATCTCCTACGGTTAGGGTTTTTGTTGTTTAGGTTTCCCTTTTTTTTTCAATAATAGAAAGGTCATTGAGCCTCATTGTGACATAGTTTAGAGGCATGTAGATGCCTCATCTCTTCTCAGAGATAACCTGCCATCATCTGAGCTAGTTTATTTCCATTTTGTATGTAAGCATCTTTTAGTTATTTGATATTAATGAAATGAATATTTGTTTATGTTGCATCGTTGTGTTTATGTTTATATACGTATTTCACTTCATTCCTTCATAAATTTGAATCACCAACTTTGGGATGAAGATCAACCATATTCCAAAGATCTTCCATATTTTTACAGAATGTTTGGTTTCCGAGCAAAATAAAACTGAGACAATTAAGACACCATGTCTTTTACAACCATTAGTCATTCCAAGTCAGCATTGGCAGGATGTGTCAATGGATTTTATAACAAGTTTACCCATTTCTAATGGAAATAATGACATCATGGTGTTAGTTGATAGGCTTGCCAAGTATGCACACTTTATGCATGACCTTATCCTTTCAAAGCCAATACAATCACTACTATATATGTGGAAACAATTAAAAAGCTATGTACAAACGCAAAGATTATTATAAGTGATAGAGATCCCATTTTCATTGGAATTTTTTGGATAGATTTATTTTCTTGTCTTGATACTCAATTGGCATCATAACTCTTCTTATCATCCTCAATTGGATGTGAAAACTGAGATAGTGAAAATGTTTTTGGAAGGATATCTTTATTGCTTTATATTTTATAAACTAACACAATGGACCAAGTGGTTACCTCTAGCAGAATGGTGGTATAACACTTCTTTCCATACCGCAACAAAAATTACCCCATTTATGGTGCTTTATGGATATCATCCACCATCCATGACATCGTCTTTAAGAGACAATTCTAAGGTTCAAGCAGTGAAAGATCACATCAAGCATCAACAAAAGGTTCTCCAACTATTAACGTATAATATGACTCTGGTACATAAATGAATGAAACAACAAGAAGATCAACATCATAGTGAAAGACTTTTTCATAGATTGGGTATTTTGAGGCTACAACTATACAAACAAATGTCCCTCAAGTAAGCTAAAAAGGATAATAAATTATCACCCAAGTACTATGGCCCTTACAATGTGTTGCAAAATATTGGTACTATGGCATACAAATTGGAGTTGCATGCATCTTCACAAGTGCACCTAGTTTTCCATGTCTCATGCTAAAAGAAGGTAATAGGTGACAAGCTCCAAGCTCAAACTATATTTCCAAAACTTGAAAAGTAAGGAAAAATCATATTATACCCTGAAGCAATCACATAAACAAGAATCTGGCAGCTACAAAATAGATCACTTTCCAAGTATCTCATTAAGTGGAAGAACTTACCTACTGAAGACTCCACATGGAAGGATGAGTATTTTATTTAGAAGCATCCACAACTACTCAAGCATTGAGAACACTTTTTGAAGTTGAGGGGCATTTTAGGTCCCTATAATACTAGTGTATTCCCCATATTATTATTCTTGTGCCCCATAGAAGCTCACTATATTTTTTATTGTTGTACCTTTACATTATTATTGTTATCTAGGTCCTAATTGTATTTTGATCCCTTTAACTCCTATAAATACCAACGAGGTATTTTCATTTGAATCATATAATATTTGTTCATTTATGTGATGTAAAGGGAGGTTTCTCCCTTGAAGTGGCTTATTGTCTAGTCATTGATCTACCTTTTCTTATGTTTCGGTGCTATTTTTTATCTCGATACGTGACACCTTACCTTAGTGGTGCTTCTCTCCCAGGCATAAAGATCCTTGTAGGTCAACCTCTTCTTCAACTATAACATATATTAAATAAAGATGAGTATTGCATCAATCAAAAGTGTAGCAATATCCAAGCTAGTTACTACAACATTATCAGTCTTGGATACCTATTAGAAAAATGTGGGGAAGCTAAAAGAGGGACATTACACAATCACCCTTCATAACATCCTCCCCCCTCCTACTCTATCTCTATCTCTCATTCTTCACTCTCTCCCACCTATATTCCCCTCTGGATATGTCTTTATGTCTTTCCCTCTTTCTTTCCCTCCATCCCTCCCTTTCTCTCTCCTCATACCTCCCTCACTCCCCATTCTCGTGTTCTCTCTCTCCCCTTTCCTCCTCTCTCTCTTCTTCCCTCTATATCTCCCTCTCTCTCCCCTCTAGATCTATTTCTTCCTCCCTCTCTCCCTCTTCTCTCTCCCCTCTAGATCTATTTCTTCCTCCCTCCCTTCTCCACCTCATTGTTTTTTCATTTCTTTTTCCCTCCCCTTCTTCTCTATTTATCCCTCTATTTCTCTCTCTGTCCCTCTCATGCTTTTCTTCTCTCTCTTTCTCTCCCCCCAATCACTCTCTCACACTCTTACTCTTACTCTCACTACCTCTCTCTTTATATCCCTTCCCAACACCCTCTTTATTCATATCTCTCACATTCATCCTCTCTCTACCCTTGTTTCACCTATAGATCTATATTTGTCTCTCTCCTTCTCTCCTTCTTTCTCTCCCTTCCTCACTTTCTCTCTCTCACATGTTCTCCCTCCACTCTCCCTTCCTTTGTATCCCTCCCCCTCTGTATATCTATCTACCTCAAGCACTTTCACCTATCTCTATTCCCCCTCATCTCTCTCCACACCTCTCCTTATTTCCCTCTCACTCTCTCTCTCTCCATCTCTCCTTACCTCAACCCCTCACTCCCTCCTTCTCAACAACCCCTTACAACTCTATCTCTTTCTCTCCTTCTCTACCTCTCTCCCTCACTATCCCTTTTTTCTTTCTCTCTCTTTCTTTCTCTCCTTCTCTTTCTCCTCACTCCCTTTCTCCTTCTCTCTCTCCCTCACTTTGTTTCTCTATCTCTCCCCATCGCACTTTATCTTTCTACCTTTCTATCTACCACCATCACTCTCCCTCCTCTTTATGTCTCTCTCTATCTCTCTCCACCTCGCTCTTCCATTCTCCTTGTCTCACCCCATCTCTCTCACTCTCTCTCTTTCTCCCTTATTTCTTTCTCTTTCCTTTTATCCTTATGTCCCTCTTCTTCCCTATTTCTCTCCCTCTCCCTCCTCCCTTTGACTTTGAGTTTCTATTTCACTATTTCACTTATTCATATGGTGTCTTAAAACATTCTTATATATTTTATTAACTATAATAATTTGAATTATACAATCTCTCACCTATTTCTTTAAATATGATAATTTTAATTATACAATCTCTCTCACCATTCTTATTCATGCATATTATTTTCACTCCTAAAAAAAATAATCTTATAAAAACAACTCACATCGTGACTGAATACAATATACGATTACAAAATGAGATAGCTTGACTATGTCATTAACCACATTTATAAACGTTAAATATTTAATTCTTCTAGATGTTATGTGTTATTAACATCATATATAAAGGCCAAATATTGACTTGACTAGATGTTAGATGTTACTAACCATATTGTGTAAGGCCAAACATTTGACATCGACTGGTTGGGTTGAAAGGTTTCCACTCTCTAAAGTCGCTTTTCATTTCATATGATTTTTTTGTTTTTCTCACCCAGTTGACAGATAGATCTATTATGAGCTTGTTATTCTTTTCCCACCCAAACATTATTATAGGGTTCCAACTTTCCAATCTGACTAAGATTTTTCTTAATATGTGGTTTTTATTTACATCTATCTGATTATAGAAAATGACTGGCCCATTCCCGTGGAGCCTTAATCTCCATCAATTTTTAAAATGTCTTATATTGATATTGATAGTGAACAAATGTATGATAAGTTAAGCGCTTCTTACCTATTTTTAAAAACTCTGACATTGATAGTAAAAATCAAATACAGAGATTCCTGCCCACTACACCAATGAATGGATTGAAGAGAGTCAAGAACCATTAGATTGCCCAACCACCATATCACCTTTTCTCATTTCTAATGCACTAAATCTAAAAGAAAGTTGGTGACAAAATTTTCACTGAAGTTGACAAAACAACACGCCCCGAGAAGTGATCCATGAGGTACAGCGACGGCTACACTGGGAAACGAACAGAAGCTACTGGAACGGAAACTTCCACTTCAATAATGCAGTGCATGAGAATGAGTGGGGCTTCAATTTCCTACCACTGTACCTACTCCGACAGTAACACCCATCATCGCCGGCCCAACCACATGACCCCAACCGAAAGTTCAGCAGATTCGATTCTCAGTAATCTATCTATTTATACATTCTGAAGGATTTTTCTTAGTATTTTTAGGTTTAATTTGTTTATAATTCTGGGATGTGCTGCAATGTTGTAAACTCTCCATAATTCTAGTGTTTATGGATTTTTAGAAATTTCTAATTTATAAACCCAACAGAAAACTCAGGTTTAATTGGTCTATAATCTGTTAAGGATGTGTTTGAAATGTTGTAAATTTTCTACTATTTTAGTGTTTTATAGATTTTAAGAAATCTATAATTTATAAGCACACTAAAAAACTGATTTGTTGAAATGTTAGGAACTCTATACAATCTTAATATTTTATAAATTTTTCAAAATCTCTAATCTATAAATACAATTAAAAATTTATTTTAAATAACAAAAACAAAAAAAATCACTAAATTCCAACAAAAACTCCAGATAGACAACCCTATTTCATTCCAACGACTTTGTATTATCGGCTAGATGGGGTCCCCGCATAAGTTAAAACGTTTATTTACGAAAGCTGCTCCTAGCTTAATATGGAAGGAAAAGTTAAGAAAAATATTATCGTTAGAAAGCAGTTTATGGCTGAAGAGTAGATGGATAAGGAAAAAAAACGAGCTTCACGAGGAAGAAGACGAAGTAGATCACAAAAATCCGATGGAAAGATAAAGGAGAGGATGTTATTGTGTCTGATTTTTAAATATTTTTCTAGTGAACTCCTTATTTTTTAAACGACTGATTAGAATTTTGATCTGTCAACGTCGACTGTTACATCGCAAGACAGAAACGATGAAATCATTTACGTGCTCTCACCGGCTCCTTGTATTATTATAAATATATATGGTTCCCTTCCCTCTGTGCATACCCTAATCCCTAAAACTTCATTCTCCCGTTCGTCTGTGAAGATGGGAAGATCTCCCTGCTGCGAGAAGGCTCATACCAACAAAGGTGCCTGGACTAAAGAAGAAGACCGCCGCCTCATCGCCCATATTAGAGCCCACGGTGAAGGTGGCTGGCGTTCCCTTCCCAAGGCCGCAGGTTTCTTGCCCAACTTCTGCTTTTTCAGTAAAATTAATAACGGCTTTGTAAATGGATTCAAGACAGATATATAACGATTTCTTGATATATATTTTTTTCCACTATAGGGTTGCTGAGATGCGGAAAGAGCTGCAGGCTCCGATGGATAAACTACCTGCGTCCGGATCTCAAGCGTGGAGGCTTCACCGAAGAAGAGGACGAACTAATCATCAAATTACATGCAGTTCTTGGAAACAAGTATATAACTTTTGAATTTTTATGTGGATTGCAAATTCCAAAAATATAAAAAACATCAAATTTTTATTTCAATTGTAGATTTCAAAAAAAAATCAAATCTGTTATCAGACTTTCAGGTCAATAGCAGATTTTCTTTATATCAATTATAAATAACAGATTTTCTTTCTATCCATAGATTTCACTCTTTATGTCCATTACAAATTCCAAGAATATAAACAACATATCAAATCTATATAATAAAATTGGCCAAACTGATATTAATCAGTGTCCGAAACTGTGCAGGTGGTCTCTTATTGCAGGGAGATTGGCAGGGCGAACTGACAACGAGATAAAGAACTACTGGAACAGTCACATCAAGAAGAAATTGCTAAGCAAGGGACTCGACCCCAAGACCCACTGTCCCCTCGGCCAGCCCTACAACTCCAACAATACCAGCGTCACCCGGCTTGCTCCTGACCATGAAATTCCGGCATTCCAAAACCCTAGAACACCGGAGATAGAAGACTTCTTCCAACGCGACCGATCGGAAAGCTCGCCTGTCGAACTGGCTGCTTCAGATGTGGAAGAACATTCCGATTTGAATCTGAATTTGTCCATAAGCTTGCCGTCTAATTCGGCCCCCGCCGGAAACAGACCTTCGAACTTCGATAGAACCATGGTTTCAGATCACTTCTGTCCGTGGACCGTTAACTCGAGAAATGTTTGGAAGGCCGGAGAAATGATGATGTAAACGATAAGGTATTTCCTTAATCTCCAATCTGGTTTAATTAATGTACAACGGTAATACATGATCAACCGGCACAACCACAAACATTCAAATCCATGGCAGTTGCACTGAGTCAATGCTATCATTTTAAATCAGACCCCATTTTTCCAACTTGACAAATCGTTTTAGATGTCCTAACGATGGCAGTGTATATATAAATTCATGTCAATTCTAGATTTGTAAGTATGTAAATGAAATGAATCCGTGTAAATTTTTTGTATTTTAAAGTGATGTAAATTAAGAATACTGTTCCATGTGAATCTCTCTTTTATATATATTATTAATATAAATTTTAATTCCTTCACATATATAATTATATGACAATTTTTCTCTCATTCATATATTATATTTATATTTAATTTGCTGGATTCATAAACATTTGAAAATTATTTTTTTGTTTATTTCATACTTCATAACATGGTTACCTTTTTCACTAAGTATTATTATAGTTATTTATTTTGATTTATTTTCTTTCCAAAATTGAGTTGTAAATATATTATTTATAATAACATGTAAATGTCTATTATTTATAATAATGTGTAAATGTGTTTTGATATTTATTGGTAAATGTTTATTGGAGTATACTATCTATATTGATGTAAGACCAAATTATTATATTTCTAGTGATGTGAAATAAAGAAACTATTTTCAGAATTTTTTTATATAGATTTATGGTATTGGGTGTAGATTTATGATTGTAGATGTATGTTGAAAATTCTGTTATATCAAGAGATTTGATATTTTTTAGCCTTTAGTAGATCTAGATTTAAGATGATTTAAGTTGTTAATTATTAGCACACTTGCTCTATTTATATATTTACATATATATTGATAATTTATAGGTAACTTTGTAATATTCATAGATGATTTTTAGATAGTTGTGTACTGATTTTCATTCCTAAGTTTTCCAACAAAACTATCAAGGAATCAAATCCTTGGAAATGACTTATACTCATAACATATTTACTATCATTTACATCTTACTATAATTTAAAGAAAGCTCAGCGAAAGGAAGTCTATAGGATTTGATTTGTTTATCCAATTCTATCCAGTTAGCATTGGCAAATCATGATTTTATGCATTTTTTTTCTTAAACTTGAGTGTCAATGACTAAGGTGTCCTGCAACACTTTTAATATGGAGTTAGTTATTTAGATTTATTTTCAAGGGGAAAAAAATATCTATATAAATTTATGATAATAAAAAAATATATCTCTGATTTATGATCTTCCCTGTATGTTGAAAATTCTCTCATATATAAATTTAAAGTTGTGAAATAATTTGATTTGAAAATTAATTATTATGATAAAAGTATTTTTTTTTCAATGAATATCATTCTTTCATGTTAGGAAGAATAAAACAATTACTTAAAAAACAATAGCTTGAGTGAAAGTTAATTGTATAAATTGAACAATATAAATACAATTAAAGAGTAAAAAAATTATAAATTAAAAAAGTCAAGAGTTTTTGAATTTATATTAAAACTGAGTTAAAGTTGGAAATAGTATTGATGAAAAATTCTTTATAAAAACAAATATGTGAATTGTTAATAAATAATTTGTTTAAGTAATTATATTACATTATATTGTTTTATGGATTAATTTATTAAATAAATATTTTAATAATATTTAAAATTATATTTGTTTCATTTAATAAAAATAATTTGTTAGAGGCTATAATTGCAACTAATTAATTAATTGAAATTTTAATGATAATACTTACTCTTCATAATTTTCACACATTTTAAATAATTTTAAATATTTAAAAAATAGAATCACCAAAAAGCATTTCTCTTTGAAATAATATTAGGGGATGATTATTAAACACAAATTCATTGAATAGACATAGAAATAACTCATACAATTACTCATTGTATTCTAAATATTTTCATTTCGAACACTTGTAATAAAGGACAAGGAATGGTGGACCATTGGATGTCATATTTCACAAATTCATTGAATTGACATAGAAATAACTCATACAATTACTCACAGTATTTTAAATATTTTTATTTTGAACACTTGTCATAAGGGACAAGGAATGATGGGACATTTGATAATATATTTTGATCAATTGTAATAAAGCATAAGGAATAGTGAGACCATTGGAAACCACATTCATACATAGTTTTGGAAATCTTATCATCATGCACAATGCATTTAAAGAAATCACAATGAAATATAGAGACTAATCTACATGGCCTTCCAAGCATTTTTTTATTGAAACATTGAATTATGAGAGAAGGCTTATACTTGTGTGTCTAGGAATGATTCTTTTCCCTATAAATTATGCTCACCAAATTATCACATCTCTTAATGGTTCTTTAATCTAATTGATTATAGAAACAAATTTAATTAGATTGTTCTTGCTAGTGAATGTTTCCGCTAAGTATTTGTCAAACAAAGTTTATGGAGAAGCTAGCTAATATATTGTCTTCAAAGTATTAGGAGAATATTAACTAGTTTATTTAATGTTAGTGAAGTGAATTCTACATTCCTTGGTATTGCCTCACTTGAACAATTAATGTTACATTTTGAGTCACAACAAAACCTTTTCCTAGCTCTAATTCTATGTACTTGTGAATATTGTACCATATGATAGATGTCCTCAACGCTATAACTCTTGATATATGATTCAACTAGTAAAATTTTCCTCTAATGTGTCTTGATTGTGTTAGAAAATATATAATTGTATAATATATATGCCAATATTTATACTGTTATACATAATACTATATTTTATTTTTACCATTTTTGTTGGTTGCTCCCCTTACTCTTTCTACCTCATTAAATGTCAGTTTCACAATCCATACTTACAAATTATTAAATAATTTCATGTTAATTAACTAAAATCATATCTAAATAGATTTCATTTTATTTAAATAGTATAAATAAATTCAAATATTGAAGAAAATAATAATTAATTAGTTTTATGTTAGATTTTTTTTTTTAACATTAATACATTCTTCGCATGGATTTTATAAGAAATTATAAAAATATATATTTAAATACATTACAAATTACACTATAGATATTTCTTACTAACCATATTATTAGCATAAAACTCGCTTATAAAATTAAATCATACTCCTTAAGATTGTATATCACAGGAATTTGGATAAAAAAACATTTATGATAAAATTAAGGAAGCTTGGAAGCATATACTATCCTATCGATCTGATTTAATCTATCATATCGACTCTGAATGTAGTATATAAATAATTATGATTTCAGGCTTGCTATCAACCTTAACTTTGATTAATGTACACAAAATAGTAAAGTCACGAATCAACGCCTTGGCTTTACTCCCATTTAGAGAAATAATAATTCGATAGGGAATGCTTTGAAATACTAATACATCCCTAGGCATATATAGGCATGTGCGTACTTAGCGTAAGATTCAAACATACAGCTGGGATGAATGCTGGAACCCTAGATTAGGAAACCCTAATGTTGACTCTGCGAAAGAAATTCCCTCTAGTGTCATGACTTAACTACTACGAATTTCCTCTTTGACTGTCATGACTTCACTACTACGAATTTCCTCTTTGACCTCGAGTGATATGCATGACTTCACTACTAAGAATTTCCTCTTTGACCTCGAGTGATATGCAGAGGTACTCCATTCCCTTGGGCATGCAAATAAGTTTTCTCTCAAGGTCCGGATGACAAAATCTAGAAGCTTTATAATATTTCTCCAAACTGGAGATGAAACATCATCAAATTAAACCATTTCCTTTTCGCACTCCTGTTAAAGAAAAAGGTTCACAATTCATAAGTACCCTTCTGCCCATGCGTCCCTCTCCCCCGACCCAAAAATAACTTTACCATCATAGTTACTAGCTCAAATACCATCACAGTTGCTAGTTCAAATACTGAAGCCAAGAGCTTTTTCAGTAAAATAGGGATCAGTTACAAGATTTCTGAAAAATAACTTTACCATCATAGTTACTAGCTCAAATACCATCACAGTTGCTAGTTCAAATACTGAAGCCAAGAGCTTTTTCAGTAAAATAGGGATCAGTTACAAGATTTCTGATTCGAGCTACCAGTGAGAAGGTGAAGTTATGAAACACTCAATGGGTTGAGAAATGAGGGATGAGCCTAGATTTGTCTAGGACCATTAATTCCTTATCACAATGACTATGGAAACGCTTAATTTACAACCCAAACCATGATGTGTAACCCATGGAGGAGACTACCTTATACTTGCACCCTTCCTTAAAAATGTATTGAAATGGGACTACCTTATACTTGCACCCTTAAAAATGTATGGAACATGCCATAAGAGTCTCCACCCATAAGTTGCAAGATGAAAAGGGATTTTCCTTTTTATAGTGGTGAAGGTAATGATAATTATGCTTCGCGACTTTTTCTTCGTGGATAAAAGTTTGAAGGTTAAAGAACAATCGCCCTTAGTGGATGTGATGGTGATAGTATTCACTTACACCTTTCCTTCACAAAATTGAACTCAAAGGTGAAAATAGGTTCACCCTTGATACATGCAAGGGTGATGAGAGATTGTTTTCAATTTTCACATGTGAACATAAACGATGTGATGGTGATGGTATTCACTTATACCTCTCCCTCACAAAATTTAACTTAGAGGTGAAAATGGGTTCACCATTGATGCATGTAAGGGTGATGAGAGATTGTTTTCAATTTTCACATGTGAACATAAACTTGAAACTGAAAAGGGATTTTCCCTTCATGGATGTGAGGGTGATTGCATTTAAGAGCTTTTATGGGACATCTTTAAGCTTTTTAACATATTTTTAATCCTCAATATTGGTAGCTTAAAGTCAAGGGTGGTCATCCCTGGTATGAATGTGAGTGATCCCAAATCCTTAACATGTTGGGAAGTAATCTAACCTCACAGTAAATTCTATTAATGGGAATGTAATCAGTATTTCATGGATTTAAAGAAGACTACACTTATTAAGTCACTTGGTCATGTCATTAGCATGAGACCAATATAAATTTAGATAGGTAGAGTGCAATATGAATATTATGCTAAAATGGATTTTAGTGTCTGAAATCAAATCACACAAAATAAATCCAAAGAGATAAACTCATAAATGAGATTTGGTCATTTATTTAAGGATGATAGTGTGAAGAATAAAGGATCCTAAGGAATCATAATTAAAATACAAGGATGATACCCAAACTACACTTGCAAAACTACTTCCACACCCATTAGTAATAACTTGTTCAAAATTGGGATAACAATTTAGGATCAAGTAATTTTAAGAATTCATTTTCAATAATAATGGTAGCCACAATTTAAAGGAAATCAATAGGTTGAAAAAAAAGAGTAATTAAAAAACTTTGAGGTTATTTCCTTGTTATATTCTAATGAAAGATATTGTTTCAATATTTACATAAATAACTAGAGACAAGTGAAAATATCATCAATAGTACTAACACAAATGACAATGTGTAAAGGAAAAAATTACACATTAAGAAATGAGACCAAAAAAGATAACTAATCACTTCTATAAGTCACATCAATTATCAAATAATGCAAGAATTGAAAATGGAAATATAGTTGAGAAACAACCAAGGTCATAGTGGTCAATTGGGGTTATCCTAGGCTGTTGGGTGGAATAGCTAGTATCTTAGCCACCTAGGTTCAAACCCAAGCTAGTTACATGATGAGCTATAATTCCTTAAAGGAACATGAGGAGCAACTGAATTAGTGATTGTAGTGCTATGAAGGACTATGTAAACCATGAGATTTAAGGTTCAAACCCCATGTGGTTCAAGATGGAAAAAATAAATAAAAAAGGAAGAAAAAACTAAGATCTCAATGTAACTTGTCACAAATCTTGCTACATTCAAAAAGTAAAAAGGGTTAAGCATATCCAACATTAAACATTGTGCTAAGGAAATCTAATTTGTTAATCCAAAAATAAATAACAAATGAGATGAGATGCAAAGTTCATTGACAAGGTTTGTTGAATAATTTTAGGATAGTCTCTAAATTAATAGTCAAAAAATTAATTGAGACCTTCACAAATAAAAATGAATTAGGAAAACATATGAATCTCTACTAGTGATCACTAAGCATGAGAAAGAAGAAAATAAGAAAATGTGACTTTTTAATATCCCTTAAGGAATGTCAAACCTCAAGATGACAAATCTTATGAAACCCTTTCCTAAGCTAGAAAATGCTTAATCCTACACACAAACTTATGTAACTCATATGTTGCACCAGAAGGATAGTTAAAGAGTTTTAATGAGTTTTATTTATAGAATGAATCAAATATATACGCATTAGATTCATGGCATAGGGATTTTATATTTTTGGTGAGAAAATTTTAATGGATACTAAAAACAATATCCCTTAGGTGTTGCTCTACTACTTACAAGAAACCATGGCCTCAATCAAGACACGGTGATCATAAATATTTCTCTGCTACTAGTTAGGAAGTCATAGCCTAGGTGGACATTACCTTCCTTAGCCTGCTACTAATTTCACTTCCTTTTCTAGTCCTTCCTTTTCATCAGGGCTATTACAGAACCCCCTCCCCCCCCCCTTAGGGGACACCATCATCAATGTTCAATCACACATATACCTCAACAAACTGCTAGAAAGAAGGCATACTACTCATGGATCTTTATAACATATCTTGATGCAGTATTTACAATGATCATCCCGTAGAGTGCCAACCCACATGACATCATAATAACATGATAACATAACCACATGATAGCATAGTAACATGACAACATAACCATAATGACATGACACCCGTACCACTTCATGGAGCTTTATAACATAGCTCATGGTCATATTTACATCCATATACATATGTACATATACCAATATCACCAAAACATATACCGAGACATCATATCAAAACATGTACCAAAACACCATATCAAACATGTACCAAAACACCATAGCAAATCATATGCCAAAACACCATCTTAAAGCATATACCAAAGCACCATCTCAAGACTGATTTGCCTCAACTAGAAAATAAGGAATGATACATAGCCTGCATCTAATCTGATATCTCCCATGTAGCTTCATTGGGCCCAAAGTGCTTCCATTGCACTTTAAATTGATCAATTTCTTGGTTCTCAAGCATGAGCACCTTTTTCTGCAATATACACTGAGGCTCCAACTGGAATTCCCCATCTGGTTCCACTTGCAATGCAGACCAGGCAATCACATGATCAACATCATTAATATACTTCTTAAGAAATGACACATGTAAAACATCATGTACTTTCACTGTCGAAGGTAGTGCAAGTCGATAGGCTACTGGCCCAATCCTCTCAAGAATACTAAAGGGTCCACAAAACTGTAGTGCCAACTTGTCACATGATCCAATCCATAAGGAGTTCTTATTTGGTTTGATGTGCAAGTACACCTGTTCCCCAACTTGGAAATCCTTGAACAACTTGTTCCAATCTACGTAGTGTTTCTCCCTATCATATATTTCCTTTAGGTTCTTCTTGACCACCTATATTTCTTGTTCCATGTCTATTCCAAACAATACCCTTTTAACCAAATCACTCCAACTAATAAGAGTATTGCAACTCTGCCCATACAATGCCTCAAAAGGGCTAATCCTTAATGACTCGTGATAACCATTATTGTATGCAAACTCAACCAAGGGAAGATACTTCTCCCACATCCAATGTTGATGCATCACATACATCCTTAACATGTCTTCAAATATCCTATTGACCCTCTCTATCTATCCATCTATATATGGATGATAAGTTATTTTGAAGGCCAACTTTGTGCCCAAACATGCTAACAATGCCTTCCAAAACTTGGAAGTGAACTTCACATCCATGTTTGACACAATATTCTTTGGAACACCATGCAGTCTAACCACTTCTCAGATGAATACCTATGTTATATCGCTAGCTAAGAGTGTAGCCTTCACTGGAATAAAGTGTGCAACCTTTGTCAATATTTCCACAACAACCATGATGGAATCATGTTGTCTCACTGTCTTAGGCAACCTGTGATTAAGTCCATGGAAATGACCTCCCATTTCGACTATGGAATCACAATTGGCTATAACAGTTCCCCTAGATGTTTACACTCCCCCTCCACATGTTGACAATCAAAACATCTAGCCACAAACTCTGCTACATCCCTCTCGAGATTTAGCCAATAATAAAACTTATTTATTGTTGTCAATGTCTTCTGATAACTTGGGTGACCTAAAATAAGGTTTCGCATTAAACTCTCTCAAGATCACCTTCTTAGGCTCACTATTATTCGACACGTATATCCTATCTATGAATCTAACCAATCCATCTATTGTATGACAATAATCCACACCCTGTGTACCTACACCTATACTTGTACTTGTACCTATGCATGTACCTATAATACCACTTGTACCTCTACCACTACATGTACTTGTACCTTTATTCGTACTTGCACCTTTATTTTTACTTGCACTTGTAATATCACTCGTACCTGTACTAGCACCCTGTTGCAGCCTATGCACATTCTCCATATACCTAACATCATGTTGACTTGCCTACAAGATCCTATCCTATAAGTCTATCCCATAGGAGTTCATAGTTGCCAAGTGATTTACCTTTGCCAAGTGATTTACCTACACTCACCTACCGATAGCATCTTCTACGCTATTCTCCTTACCTTTGATGTACCTGATCTCAAAATCAAACTTACTAATCATGGCCAACCATCTAGCTTGCTTGGCATTCAAATTTAGATGGTCAAATAAATACCTCAACCTAATATGATCACTCATAAGTACAAACTTCCTACCAAGAAGATAGTGCCTCCACATCTTCAAGGCATGTATAATTTCTACTAACTTAAGGTCATGTGTTGGGTAGTTTTTCTCATTCTCATTCAACTTCCACGAATCATAGTATACAACCTATCCATCCTATAGAAGGACTCCACCAAGTTGTCTCTTACAATTATTTGTGCATACTACAAACTCTTTGTCCATATCTGCAATTTGTAGCACTGGTGCATGTGTCAACAACTGCTTAAGCTTCTCAAAGCTAGCCTCACACTCCTCTATCCATTCGAACTTCTTACCTTTCCTCTGGAATGTTGTAATACGATAAGAAATCTACGAGAAATTCTTAATGAACCCCCTATAATAACCTGCCAAACCCATGAATGATCTCACCACATCCACATTCTTAGGAGCTACCCACTCCATGATGGCCCTTATATTTTTTGGATCTGCTGCAATGTCATCCTTGTAGAAACTGCACTTGTTTAGCTTATCATACAATTCATGCTCCCTCAACGACCTCAACACTGCTTCTAAATGTTCGACGTGATCTTCCTCATTTTTAGAACATACCAATACGCCATCAATGAACATAATAATGAACTTATCCAAATATGGATGGAACACACTATTCATCAAGCACATAAATGTAGTTGGAGCATTAGTTAGTCCAAATGGAACTACAACAAACTCATAATTCTCATACCTAATGCAGAACTTTGTCTTGTAAATGTCCTCCGCTTTGATGCGTACCTGATGGTATCCAGATCTCATATCAATATTCAAGAACACTGCTGGTCCCTTCAGCTGATCTAACAAGACCAATCCTCGGCAACAAGTACCTGTTCTTGATGGTCACTTTGTTCAACTTCATGTAGTCAATGCAATATGAGAGTTCCATTTTTCTTCTTCACAAACAATACTAGTGTGCCCCAAAGTGATACACTTACCCTAATGTATCCCTTTTCCAAAATTTCCTTCAACTACAGCTTTGACTCAACCAACTCATGTGTTCTCATCCTGTAAGGTGCTTTTGATGTTGGAGCTGCCCTTGGCACCAATGGAATAGAAAAGTCTACTTTCCTGTGAGAATGAAACTATGTAATGTCCTCTGGAAATACATCCTCAAACTGCTACAAAACTAGGTACCTTCTCAATGCATCTGCACCCTCAACCTCCTTACCCTTATCACTAGAAATGTGCACTACAAATAACATACATTCTTTCCCATGACTACGCTTTTCCTGCATAGTTGTCACCATTCTAACTTATGTATCTTTATTCTTACCCTACAAGACTATTGGTTCTCCATTGTCATCAACACACTCAATGGCTTTGTTATAACAATCTACCTTGCTTAAATGAAGATACAACCAATCCATGCCCAAAAACATATTGTATGATCCCAATTGTAATACATTTAGATGTGTTGCGGTACGCATACATTTAAATCAAATGCACAAGCTCTTACCCAATGATGAACTTGCTTCTTTGTACCTGTAGCCATTTACACTAGCTAAGACTCTGCATGCAATTCTTTACTTGGACCGTGCTTATCCACCCAGTCAGGACAAACGTAAATATAATTAGATCCATGGTCAATAAAAATGGAAATAACTTTATCACAAATCTTACTGTCCATCTCAATGATAAATGCCTGGTGTTCTACTCGCCTATTGTCCACAACCGCATAAATACGAGGAATGCTCTAACCTACATCCCCAACAATCTGCACCTCCTGTGCACTATATATCTTAGGCCTACTAGCCTGATGTTGTGGAAAATCTCTCCTAAGGTTCTCCTCTCCATATGTCCAACACTCCAACTGACTAGTTCCCTCATCTCTATGTTATTGTTGTGACCCATGTCCTTGTCTAGTTGCATTGAACTTCTTTTGTGGTGCCATATTTTCTTTCCCATATGCATTCTCAGGCCTTGTTCTCTTAGGTTACCATTTACCTTTAATTTTCTAGTTTCCCTTCTATCCTTGCTAAGATTCATTTTTACGCTTTGAATGTTCATAACAATGCTTTAATATCCCAATGACTTCCTCAAGTTACCGAGGCTCATCATACTCAATCCGATCTCTAAATGCTAATGGAAAACCACTGAAAAATCATTGAAATTTAGCCTTCTCATAAGTAAGATATGTTACATACCTCAATAGCTCCAAAATCTTGGTCGTGTACTCTTCATCTATCATTGACCTCATCTTTAGCTCATAGAATTATTTGACCCTACTGTCATAGTACCTCTATGACAAGTACTTCTTCCTGAACATCCTTTTGAACTCCTGCCAACTCAAGTCATTCCTTCTGATGTTTCTGAACTGCTTAACATCTTCCCACCGAATGTCTGATTTACCTTTCAAGCTGAAGATAGTGATTCTGACCTTCATGTTATGTGTGTACTCATGAAACTCAAAGAATTTGTTCATCTCAAGTATCCAAACCTCTGCCTCTTCCGACTTCTTCACATCTCCATCAAAAGTAGGTGGTTTTTCTTTATTGAACTCATCTGGCAAGTATCCCCTATCATTCCAATTATAAGGATTATAATGATCATGATCATGATGTCTATGAGAACCAAAACTAGAATAGTACATGTACTCATCACCCCTTCTATCAAGAGTGTCCAAAAACTTGTCATCTCTCGCCATCTCAGATCTATCCAACTTGTGTATACCAGGAGACCTACTTCCATATGATCCATTAGTTATGTCCTCCTATTCATGGCTGATCCGAAGTGGCCCTTGTCGCTGCAATTGTGACAAGCTCTGAAGAAGTATTTCATTAACCTCTACTTGTTTCTCTTGTGCCTGTATGATTTGGTCATTATCTACCTTACAACTCCTTATCTCTTCCTTCAATATTCTCAAGGTATTTTCCAAATCAGAAGAGTGCTTCATGCCATGCTTCTCATCTAATACATAGGGAGATTCTATGTAGTCTACCACCTTGCTAGCCATTTGATATTTCTTTCCTGTAATGCCTAATATGTCAGATAAACCAAATCACAATAAATCAACATACCTTAGTGTAATTTTGTTGGGTTGTGTTATATTCTTTCCACGACTAACCTACGTAGTCGACCGGGGGGTTAGAGGGGGGGGTGGAGCCCCCCTTTCGTTGCACCAATTGTGCAGTGGGGGGTCACGGGGGGGTAGCATCCCCCCCTGTCCAGGGAGTTTCAGGGGGGTGGGTAGCCCCCCCCCTTTACGGGGTCTAGAGCAGTGCCCCAGGAAATTTTTTTTTTGGACCCTATGTTAGGTTGGGTGAACCTACCTATGGTTTTTGGTCCATGGTTTTGGACGCGATGGTTTTCGGTCCATGGTATTGTATGCTTCGGCATGTATAAATATCTATTGTAACATTGAAAGGAACATAATGAAAAATCAAGTTGGTAGTCCCGGTTTTGGAATCCAGGGGAAAATCTTTGTGCATATGTGTTTTATGTGTTATGCTCTGGCATTTTTTATTTTCTATGTTTTAGAATTCGTATGCAGGTAATTTATGTACGGGGTTAAAACCTACATTAAGGCCCTAAAAAAATTTCAAACCCTTGCTCGAAAAAATTATTTTACTTCAGATCTCCAATTTCTACAAATTTTCTTCAGTAGCTAGCCTTGCAAAAAAATTGGAGACTAGGTCTTACCCTCAAGGGCCTAGATCTAGCTCTATTCCAACTATTTTGCTTTGACCTCACTTGAACAAATGATTTTACAATAGCCCAAAACCCCAATATGTACAAAATTTCAAAATAATTCAAAACCCCTAAACCCCAACTGCAAAACAAAGGTTAGAAAATAAATTATTTACAAAAAGTCTATTCTACAAATTTATTTTACAAAATATACATGTGTACAATGCTTGAAAAAATATTGAGAAATTATTTTTTTTTGTAAATCCTTAATGATGGTTAAATGTGTTTTCAAAAGATAGATGCAAAATCCACAATTGTAGCAAAGTTAGAAAACCATAAAAATATTTAGACTCCAAACATAGTCAGCCTCCATCCAAAGTTTGTGAACTTGGAATCCAAGGGTTGGGGAACCTACAAACACTATATATTTTCTTGAAAATTAAATCATTAGAACACCTAGTCAATCGGATCACCTAAGATAAGCCCAAAACTTACCAATAGATTTTTATTATCACCTAAAATGGAATACCGATTAATAACAATTATAAAGTACCATATAGGAATGTATATGCCCAACACATCCCACAGATTAATAGATTAGAGATACCATGAACTGCACCCCCAAAGTCTTTATTATGATTATTTGAATGTTCCGAGCGGGACAATAAGTTACATCAACTTTTCAGAGTTACATTAGCCAAAATTAGATGGCTTGAGACATAACTGACCTCTAATTTATAGATAAATCTTCCAAGTGGAAAATAACAGCTAGTTGGCTTGATCCTCATCAAAATAATGTTGATCGTTGATAAATATTTGATGATATTTTAATCTGTGTCTTTGAAATAAGTATTTTTGAGGATTTTTCGAATTTCTCATTAAACACCCTTTTTATTAGCTCAAAAAATAATTATTTTGAGTTAATTTCCTCAAAAAATTGACTTTGACTTGACCACCAAGGCCCAAGGGTCCAATTTTTCTTGAGATTTCCAATTTTCCCTTGTTTTTTTTTCTCTATAAAAACTATCTATTATATTATGTATAGTCTTGTAATTACAACCAGGAAAACAAGATGCCCAAGGCCATCAGTGGCGTTGTGGGCTTGACTTTTGCTGAACAAAACATGTCCATACCGGGGCTTTACTGCTGTGCAGAGACACTTAAGCATTGAAGACCAGACAAAACCGTAGCAATTCCAGAACACCCACGCGGGGCCCGAAAACTACCATGAACCACCCACGCAGGGGCGCGACTGCAACCTTGGACCACCCACACAGGGGCACAAAAAACTGTCTTAAACCACCCACGCAGGGGCATTGGAGCCGAAACATAGACATCCCGCTCTGGGGAGTCAGACCATTATAACTAGGACTCGAATTAACCAAAACATACCCAAAGACAGAAGCTAGACCAGAAGGAACCAGAACAAAACCTGAGCAATGTGGAGTGAGGAAGAGGCGGTCCATCCGAAGGCTATTCTGGTGGCTTCTCCTCCACCACTTCGCACCAGCCGTATCGTTCCTTAAGTGCTTCCCAGTCCTCCTCCTCGTTTGCCTTGGTGGTCGAGGTTTCCTGAGCCAGAGGGCTCTTTGGAGCCTGCCCCGACATCTCTGCTGGTGGCTGTTCTACCGCTTCCTGGCTTCCCACTGGGGATTTTCCCAAGCTGCTTGCGCCTTCATCTTCCTCAGGTTCTTCGAGGAAGAGGACTGAGACGTGAGCGTTGATGCGTGGCTTATCCCTCGTGCTACCAAACGAGAATATGGCAGACCCAAATGCTGGAGCAGGAGCAGGCTCCGCCTCAGAATCGCCCGTGTCGAGAATTTGGCTGGCCTGAAGGGGAGTGGCCGGAATTCCTCTGTGGCATCGACAGCGGCAACATTGCACCTTCGGTCTGTCAGCTGGAGGGCAAGCTGGCCTTCCACGCGCTGGTCCTCTGCGACGGAACATCGCTGCAAGGCAAAGTGAGGATGCAGAAGCTGTAATGGCTCTGCTCCCCACAGTCCAAAGCCCCCTGCGAACAGTGCCCCCACAATACACAATGTATATGCTGGAAATAGAACGCACAGCCCTTGATAACTGAACAAGGAAGCCACAGATGAGCGTCTGAGCGCCATGATCCAATCTACCTCCCTTAAAATGGACTCAAATCGTCGTAGATGCAACCCTCCTACTTGCCATGGTATCATAGCCTGCATTAATGGCCTGCCGCCTGCCCTTAATTGTAATTCCATGGCGGCGGAGAGCGGAGTTAATGAGGTGCTTGGACACGGGATGGCACATGGCCTCCATGTGGCTCCGAGTTGACATTTGTCTCGTCACCCGCATCCGGGGCCAATTTTCCCTTGTTGGGGGACCTCCAAAAATTAATTTCTTTAAGACCCATGAAATTTTCCACTTGGAAAATTAAATTTCTCCAGCATTTTAAATTTTTACTCTAATTAATTAATTTTTTGGGTTAGGATTAATTTTATTTTTGCTAGAAAAATTAATTAATTGACACTTGAGGAGATTAATTATTTTTCCACCCTCTAATATTTTAGCCATGGTGTCTAAGTATGAAGGACCATGCACTAAAATATTTTTTTACATAAGATTTTACATAATTCAACCGTCAAAGGGGGAATACCCATTTGTTATAGATCCTTAATTAATTACCCAATTCTGCAGCACAATATGATCTAGTAGACCAAGTGATTTGTAATAAAATAGTTTAGCCAATTAGCTTAAATATTCCCAAATCACTTTTACTAAAGACTCAACTAGAACACTAGTACTCACCTAAGACTTTGACAAAAAATTCCACCCTAGCTTTGGGGTGAACCTAGAAGGAAAAACATTGTCGATCAATCGTGTTTGGAAACACAGATGAATCAGTGAGACGAAAAACCTCCTAGAATGAAATTCGTCACCAAAATATTAGGCTTACCTAGGTTGTTACATACATAGACAGTCATATTGGCAGCATTAAACATTTTTCAGAATGGGTTTACAACGACTCAAAAACTGATGGTTGAGGATCTTGATCCTTTGAAAAAATTGGTACAACTACTTCCTTGGAACTTTGACAAAATGTGTACAACATTTGGTTCCATATGGGGACATGTTGCTTCCATGAAGTAACATGAGATCCCCAAAATCCTGCATCTAAGAAAACAAAATTCTATCAAATATATATCCATTCAAAATCAAAATCATCATGCATACATAGAAAATTCATTGGACTAGAACAAAATCTACTATAACAATCTAAAATATAAAGAACACATAACTTAAATTCATGAAATAAAACTAGCTAATGACTGAAAAGGAGTAGGGTTAGAGACACTATACAAAATATGTCCCATGGCATCAAATGTCATCGGTGTGGCATAATGTGTGACATCAGCTTGCCGACAGGTAGATCAATAGGTTGCTTCTCAGATGTCCCTTGGCGAAACTTGACCCTCTTTGGTTGATGAAGATTTTAATCATTGTGTTGTATGCCTATGTCATTCTGAAGTCTTTTTATTTTCTTGCTCGGAAGGAAGGATGGAAGCTGCAGCGAAGAAAAGTGATACATCGGTTGAATAAACTCTAACTCAAAATGCAGTGGATGACCTTGTGGTTTGATTTCTTCACCATTCTCCAACCTCTTTGGCACCTTGACATGATACCTTCTTTCAGCCTCCTTGTATAGTCTAACCATACCACCTGCTGCAGCGGGAATAGTGGCATATGATAAGTCCATCTGAATAGACCCACTTAAGTCAGATGCAAACTTTCTAGATAAGAGCATTCCCCATACATATGGCACATCAATAATAGCTATGTCCATGGTTATGATCTATATGGAGAATAAGCCAACGAGATATGTAAATCTTTGACCACACCAAGGACTTCAACTTTTCTAGATTCCTTTGAGAAAATGTTATGGTAAGGTCTAGAAATTCTTAAGTTCAGCTGGTCCATAACCCTTTTAATCATAACATTCGTTGATGCATCAAAGTCAAGCATGCAATAATGAATAAATCGGTCACTAATATCCAAATTCAAGAAGAAAGGTTGATGATATTCATTGGTCATGTAGCATTTTATATCTTTCAATTTAATTTCTTCATCCTTAGGATTGTTATCGATATTACCCTATTGGACCATACCTAAAGCTTTGAAGAATGACTCCTGCTGGGATGGAATCTTTAGAAGCTCAAGCACTAGGACAAATATTTTAATATTGTTAATTTAAGTGGCCCAATCAACTTTCAATCCCAACTTATACATTTCAGAAGAAATTTGCTTACTTTGACCCTGCTCTTTACCTTTCCTTTGATAAGTGTATCCCTGACTTTTAGCGATTTCCAAAATTTTCTCTTAAGATGACTTTGGACCATACATTTGTGTAATAGGATGATTTTCATCACTAAAGTTATTGATGGTAGATGCTGAAGGAATAATTGTTATGAAACCATCTCACAGAAAGATAGAAAAGATAGATCAATGCCTTAGAATTCAGCCTCTTCGAGGGGGCAACCTCCTTTACATTACACAAATGAACAATTCTTCGATGATACAAATGAGAAGACCTCCTTTCTATATATAGGAGTCTAAGCAGTCATAATATAATCAGAGCCAACATAACAATAATAATGTAAGGGCACAATAATAACAATAGTGGGCTTCTATGGGGCACAATAATAACAATATGGGGACTACATGGGCACAACAATATAATAAGGGGGTTGTACTAATAACAATAAGGGGTTACACTAGTAGTATAGGGACCTAACATGCACCTCTCCTTCAAAAAGTGTTGTCCTCAACGCTTGAGTAGTTCTTGATGCTTATGTATAAAATTCTTGCCATCCCATTTGGAATCTTCAGCTAGTAAGTTCTTGCACTTAATGATATACTCTGAAATTGATCGATTTCATAGATGTCAGGGTCTTGCTTCTGTGAATGCTCCTGGATCCAATATGATTTTTCCTTCCTCGTTAAGTTCTGGAAATATTGTTTTAACTAGGATCTTCTGCAAATTTTTAATGAGTAGCCACACTTCTTTATCCTTCTTCCATTCATACCTTGTTTCTTTTATCCAATCTGGTTGGATAATAGAAATGGCGCACAACAATGCTTCCACATCCTCATCCTTTCTTTAGAGTGCCTCTGCCACAACATTTTGCTTCCATTTTTTGTAGATGATTTCAAATTCATAACCCAACATCTTTGTGACCCATTTTTGTTGCTCTTCAAAGGATAATTTTTTCTAAAAAGTATTTAATACTATCACGATCAATTTTTACCTTGAAGTGTCTTCTCATTATGTAAGGTCACCATTTCTTAAGTGCGTGTAGTGTTGCCAACATTTCCTTCTCATAAATAGCTTTCTTAAGGGACATTTGTTTGTATGTATGTAACCATAAAAATACCCAATCACCTACATCAAAACTTCTTTCATTGTGATGTTGATCTACATGTTGTTTCATTCAATTCTACACCAAAGTGGAGTTATCCTTTAAAAGTTGGAGAACTTGTTGTTGATGCTCGATGTAATATTTCACTGCTTGAACCTTTTTCTTCTTGATATGTCCTTCTATACTTAGAGTTTGAGGAGTGGTAATTTCTTCCAGTGCATTACAAGATATGGTTGGATTCATTTCTTGATTCTCTATGTGATCTTTCACTTCTTGAACATTTTTATTCTTGATATGTCCTTCTATCTTGATAGTTTGAGGAGTGGTAATCCCGGCCATTGCATTACAAGATATGGTCATATTCATTTCTTCTTTCTTGATGTGGTCTTTCACTTGAACCTTTTTGTTCTTGATATGTCCTTCTATCTTAAGAGTTTGAGGAGTAGTAATTATTTCCAATGCTTTACAAGATGTGGTCGGATTCATTTCTTTTTTCTCTGGGGTTAGTTCCTAGTGTATATACTCTTCTTTTGACTTTTCTTGATCCTTTTCTTCCTCCTCTCCACAATCAATGTAAAATAAT
>APFE031407783.1:37406-48600 GCA_000404065.3 Pinus taeda
AAAACCCTAGAATCCAAAGCTCTGATACCAAATGTTATGAAACCATCTCACAGAAAAATAGAAAAGATAGATCAACGCCTTAGAATTCAGCCTCTTCAAGGGGGCAATCTCCTTTACATTACACAAATGAACAATTCTTCGATGATACAAATGAGAAGACCTCCTTTCTATATATAGGAGTCTAAGGGGTCATAATATAATCAAAGCCGACATAACAATAATAATGTAAGGGCACAATAATAACAATAGTAGGCTTCTATGGGGTACAATAATAACAATATGGGGACTGCATGGGCACAACAATATAATAAAAGGGTTGTACTAATAACAATAAGGGGTTACACTAGTAGTTAAGGACCTAACAATCATATCTACACAATGGCTTCCCCTAGATAAGTCCTGACCAACATGATTTATTTGTTTATTTGTTGCTTCATCCAAGATTTTGTTAGCTAAGGCACATGCACTTTCTTCATGGAAACTTTCACAACACCTAAAAAACAAGATAGGCTCATCAACAACAATAGCATATTCAAGTGGATTAGGAGGCCTTTGATCATTTAGAGGGTTCCTTCTTGGCCATGGATTATTGTTACCCCTGTTATTATTGTTAATTTTGCACTACATATTTTTCATTTGATTTCTTTCCATTTGGATTAGCTTATTATGCATATCACTTATTGTCCTATCATGTTCAATTTTCATTTCCATAATGATTCGAGTCAATTCTTTAACTGAGTCATGTTCTTCTTCCTTAATTTATTTCCCCTTAGATTTAACTCGACCTCTTTCAAAACCTGGGATTTATGACTTACCTGAAGCTTTCCTATCCTTCTCTAGCTCTTCAGATGTACTCTAGGCAACGACTAAAGTAATGGGCTTGGCACGCCTAATCTCATATTGAGTATCACCATTGAAAGCTTCAAGATACTGCTCTAACAATGTATTTTCATGAGATTTGTAGTCTTGAGTCATACCCTTTAGAAGGCCATTAAATCTTTGGTTAAATTCATCAACTATTTCATTTTCCCTCTTCTTAATAGTATTAAGTTCTTTTCCCAAATACTTTCCTTCTCTTTTATCCCCAAATTTATCTTTAATTCATCAGTGAGGGCTCTCAAAGAGTCAAAGGAATTATATGATTTGTCATGAAACCATTCTAGTGCATTATCTTCCAATGAGAGGAAAAATAAATTCATTTTGACATCTTCATGATTGTACGCAGTGGAATGAGCATATATTTGTACGAAAGTGTTCAACTTATTTATGTGAGCTTCAGCATTGATGGCATTGTTTCTTTGAAAGATCAGAAGTCTGTTCATAGTAGATTCATCTACTAGATCATGTTGATATCCTTGGTTGTTGGTGAAGTTACAAGGCCTGTAATAATCAGCCATGAAGTCTATATCGGGAGGATTAATGAAAAGAAAATGGAGATCAGCGAGGGCCTCTTGTCCAAGAAATAATAAATTCTCTCCAAAATTTATTTTGTTTAATCAAGTTCTTAGAACTTTCTCAGCATCAGGAGCAAGGTTAACCAAGCTACTAGGATTCATTCTAGAGTAATCTCTTGTGAATGGATGAATAAGTGGAGTCGTCACCCAAATAGGAAACCAACCTAAATGTCTAGGTGCTAAAGGTGTGGATAATAAAGATGAAAGGATTAGTGAGAGGAAAAAGGATAAAGTTATGAAAATATGAAAAATGATGAAAGGAAGGAGCCATAAAATGTTGTCGAGCTGCTGGCTAAGATGAATGGATTACAAGATTATGAAGATTGTCGTAAACCCCGACAACAAGAAACGTATCCCCGACAACGACGCCAGAAAATGTTGTGGTGCTGACAGCTTAAATGAAAAGATGAGAAAATGAAGGATCAATAATGAGAATGTCATCAATGCCAAGGATCAAAAGATCAATCACCGAAAACGACGCCATAAAACGTTATGGTGTTTCCGGCTTAAATGAAAAGATGGGAAAATGAAGGATTAATAATGAGAATATCATCAACGCCAAGGATCAAAAGACCAATCCTTGGCAACGACGCCATAAAATGTTGTGGCATTTCTGCATTAAGTGAAAAGATGGCAAGATGAAGGAAATGATAAAATATGGCAAAAATGTCGTGAGGACCAAGGATAGAAATATCTATCCCTAGCAACGGTGCCAGAAAATGTTTTCGCTCAGATTATACATGCACTGCGACAATGACTCGGGTTAGGGGTTGTCACTCTGATCCTTGGCCTCTCCATTCTAGTTATCTCCCAACATCATGCTATGGGGGGTAGTCCCTATGGAAATGTGAAGACAGAGGACAAGTTGGTTACCAACGAATCCCCTAGACACGATTCAGTGGCCTATCTGCTTGGTTAATTTAAGCAAGATTTAAGGATTAGATTAAATTCAACTTTGAGACTAGTGCCTTATGGAGTCAATTTCTTGCTTATTATCAATTAGAGGCCAAGTAACCGGATGGAAAATCATTTCTTAGATGCTTCACTAACCTATATGTTATGTAAATCCTAAGAACTAGATGTGATGCAAGAATCTTGGTTACTTTTAGTTATATGCATATTCTAAGTAAGACCTTCCTCTTAACTATTTTGGAACTAGTCTTTACAGTAGTTTGTGGGATAGAAGCCAATGGGAAGCAAGCAACGACTTGATTAACAATACCTCCCCATGTGTTCAAACCACCCAATGCCTCTGGCGCTACAGAGACTGTAGCTCTAATGACTACAAGGTCACCATGTTAACCACTGGAAAGGTGTTGAATCCCTCAAGATAAAATGAGAAAGGGTTGCCCTAGGTGCCTATTAACCAAGCTTATGCTTGTAGGTAAATTGTTAATGCAACTAGACTTAGGATGCTTATGCAAGGCAGATGAGTAACTCTTGGTTTAAGATTATCTAGTATTTAAGTACTTAAGATTAATCTTCAATGACAAGAGTACTTATCAATCAATTGAAAACAATCTTATTACCAAGAATGTGCTAATTATTAGGTGCCAAAGATAAACTTATCTTCCACAAGATGCTTAGTCAATGATCAAGATTAGAACACTTATCCAATTTTAACAATGATAAATATTTGAAAGAAATTAAGATATGCTAGTGACCAATGTTAAGAGATTACTACTTAGAATGGTAACCAATAAAACTCAAGCTGCTAAACAATAAAATTATCCAAGTTTCTCAAGATTATGAAGCAATATTAATGAAGCTCAATACAATGATTCCAATCACAATTACTCGAGATAATCCAATGATGATTCTACAACACAATTATCAATGATCTTATGCCAATGTTACTTTATGCCAACCAAAAGATAACTAGATCAAGATTCCCAAAGAAATTTAAATTATTCAACACCAAGTGGTTTGAGATTAGAGTACTTTAGTGAGTGTTATTGTTAGATGTGAACTTATGAATCAACTCACAACAACAAATATGTTAGTGCACTTGAAACAATTAGAAATCAATTTTCTATAAAACCATGAAACAATAATAATTATGATCTATAGAGCATAAGCAACGAGATATATTATGTTACTTATATCCCAATCACATCCAAATGGGATTATGATCTATAGAGCATAAGCAACGAGATATATTATGTTACTTATATCCCAATCACATCCAAATGGGAAATTATTAGACCTTTAGGATAGCAGCAAGTAAACCACTCTATATCCAAGAAATGACAGGTGTATAAGAACCGAATATGATCAATGAAACATTAAGTGACTTTCCAAGTGATTATGTGAGATAATTAACCTTCTTATGATGTGTTATTTGCTATTATATCAGATCTGAAATTATTTATTATAGCAGTAAGAAACATATGCAAGTAGTGAGTTATTAGTGCAATAACTTGTGCCAAAACGTGCCCAAAGGTTTACCAAATGATAAAATAAGTTTGTCAATGTGAGATTATGAGTTTTAGCCCTCTTAAGATGTGTTCTTCAGAAAATACCAAATCTGGTTTCACTGATTATGCAAAGATGTTCAGTCAATAAAAAAGTAGACCTATGCCCAAAAAATCAATGCCCAACTTACCAAAACACTAGTAAAGTTATTCCATAGATTTCTTAGTGTGCTTAAACAATTTATAGGTAAATTTTAGAGCATTTAAACATGAATTTTACCATTGTTATGAATGATTTAGAGAGTTGTAGCAAATAGTGAGGAAGAATAAGGGTTTAGAGATCACAACTTAGGCCCAAGGCCTAGAATATTTTCTTGCCCAAGTTGTTAAAAAAATTTCAATGGACTTGGAACTTGAAAACACCAAACTTGAGCCAAATGTTTTGTACCAAAACCACCAATACTCAGTCCAAAAAATTTAGAGATAGATTGAGGGAAAAATGGGGCCAAAATAGGCTAACGCTAGGCCTAATAGGGCTAGTTTTGGGCTGGGAGAGGCCTAGAAGGCTTAGCGACTAAGGCAAAGAGTCAAATAGGCCGACATAATGGTAATGGATGTTATGAAACCATCTCACAAAAAAGATAGAAAACATAGATCAACGACTTCAAAATCAGCCTCTTCGAAGGGGAAACCTCCTTTACATTACACAAATGAACAATTTTGGGATGATAGAAATGACAAGACCTCCTTTCAATATATAGGAGCCTAAGGGGTCATAATATAATCAGAGCCGACATAACAATAATAATGTAAGGGCACACCAATAACAATAGTGGGCTTCTATGGTGCACAATAATAAAAATGTGGGGACTACATGGGCACAAAAATATAATAAGGGGTCTGCACTAATAATAATAAGGGGTTACACTAGTAGTATAGGGACCTAACATGCCCCTCTCCTTCCAAAACTGTTGTCCTCAATTCTTGAGTAGTTATGGATGCTTCTGTATAAAATTCTCGTCCTCCCATGTGGAATCTTCAGTGGGTAAGTTCTTCCACTTGATGGGATACTCTGAAATTGATCAATTTCATAGCTGTCGGGTTCTCATTTCCATGAATGCTTCAAATTCCAATATGATTTTTCCTTCCTCATCAAGTTCTTGACAATATTGTTTAAACTGGGAGCTTCTCACCTATAGCCTTCTTTAAGAATGAAACATGGAAAATTGAGTGCACTTGGGAAGATGCAAGAAGCTCCAATTTGTATGCCATAGTACCAATCTTTTGTAACACCTTGTACGGACCATAATACTTTGGTGATAACTTATCATCCTTCTTAGCTTGCTTGAGGGACATTTGTTTGTATGGTTGTAGTCGTAGAAATATCCAGTCACCTACATCAAAACTTCTTTCAATGTGATGTTGATTTGCATGTTGTTTCATTCTATTATATGCCAAAGTGAGGTTATCCTTTAAGAGTTTGAGAACTTGTTGTTGATGCTCGATGTGATCCTCAACTAATTGAGCCTTATAATTTTATTTAAAAGATGATGTGATGGATGATGGATGATATCCATAAAGTGCCATAAATGGGGTTATTTTTGTTGCAGTATGGAAGGAAGTGTTATACCACCATTCAGCCAAAGCAAACCACTTGACCCATTGTGTATGTTTATTAGATACAAAGCAAAGAAGATATCCTTCCAAACATTTGTTCACTATCACAGTTTTCCCATCAGATTCAGGATGATAAAATGAGCTATGTGCTAACTAAGTACCCAAATATTCCACCTCTTGTACTCCAAAGAAACAATTGGAGCTTTTTGCATATAATTGTTTCTCCTCCAATAGTTTAAGCACCTTGTCAACATGTTGAACATGATCCTTCCAAGACTTGATGTAGATTAGTATATTATCAAAAAATACTAAAACAAATTTTCTATGTAAGGGTTTGAAAATGGAATTCATCAAACCTTCAAATGTAGAAGGTGCATTGGTAAGGCCAAAAGGCATGACCAAAAATTCATAATGACCCTCATGAGTTCTAAATGTTGTTTTTGGAATGTATTCAATATTCATTCTTATTTGATGATTTCTTGAAAGAAGATCCAACTTGGTGAAGTAAATTGCTCCATGTAATTCATCCAATAATTCATCAATGACAGGAATCAAAAATTTATCTTTAATAGTATGCTTGTTGAGCTCCCTATAATCTAGACACATGCGCTATGATCCATCCTTATTGTGTACTAATACCACTGGAGTAAAGAAAGAACTTTGACTAAGTTGAATTATACCAACCTCTAGCATTTCTGCAACCATATGTTCAATTTCACTCTTTTGCGCATATGGATAGCTGTAGGGCTTGATGTTTGGGGGAACACTTTCTGAAATCAAATAAATAGCATGAACATGATCACGAATAGGTGGGAGGCCTTTGGGAGTCTCAAATACCTTGGAATGATTGTCCAGAACTTTTTGGAGATATGGAGAAATAAATGATTTCGATGTGGGTACCTCGAGTGAACATAATTTTGCAATTTCACCCTATTGTTCTTTCTTTAGAATATTTGTCATCTTGTTAGACCTTATTATCTTTCCCATTTTCCTTGCGATACCCCTTAGTTCAACCTCCTTTCCTTCCCAAAAAAATTTCATGAAAAGTTCTTGAAAATTAAAAGCTATCATAGCCATTGAACTCCTAATACAACATCCACGCCACCAATTGGAATGGAAAGCATTGGACTATTCAAGACATATTCTCCCATGGATAGCTGGATATTATGGCACTTTCTAGAGCAATTTAAGGTTCCTCTATTTGCAACCATTACTTGACACTCTGGTATTGGATATAGGAAGCAATTCAATTCCTTTACTATCTTACAATGAACAAAATTATGGGTACTACCCGAATCAATCAACATTGTTACCTTTTTCTTCTTGATATGCCCTTCTATCTTGAGAGTTTGAGGAGTGGTAATTCATGTCAATGCATTACAAGATATGGCCAGATTCATTTCTTCTTTCTCTTGGATTGGTTCCTAATGTATATCCTCTTCTTTTGACGTTTCTTGTTCCTTTTCTTGCTCCTCTTCCCCATCTATGTAAATTAATTTCTTCTTAGCAAACTTATGACCTTTAGTGTATTTTCAATCACAATTGTAACAAAGCCCTTTTTCTCTTTTTTCTTCCAATTGTTGTGGTCTCAACCTTTTAGGTGGTGAAAGGCTAAGAGAAACAACACTTCCATCTGTATAGTTATGAGTGGTAGCCTTGTTTCCATAATTTTGCTTTCAATTTTTCTTACCAACTTGTATACTTTCCCCAATGAATCAAGTTCCCAAATGCGAACCTCATGTTGAATGTTATCCTTTAAATTCCCTATGAAGACATCAATCCTCTACTTCTCTGGAACATCATTTAACCTTATATTCAATTTTTTGAAGTCCTGAATGTGCTTTTCCATTGAACCCTTTTGTTTGAGATTTATCAATTGGCTAAAGAAGGTGTTTCTCTTTGTATCCTCATAATTTGCTAACATTTTCTCCATGAAAATTGACCAGGTGACAAGTGGTTTACGAGAACAAAGCCCTTTATACCATAAAAATTGATTCGGTTCTAAATATAAAGTTGCAATATGTACCTTTTGTAACAATTGCACATCATGTAGATCAAAATATTTCTCCATCTGTAGTATCCATGTTATGGGATCCTTTCCATCAAACTTCCTCATATTGACCTTTCGAATATGGCGGGTCTTTTTGTCATTTGGAGGCCTTTCTTGTAGCAGCTTTGTCCCACCTTCCTTCAAACCTTCCACGTCTTTTTTCAAATATTCCATCGCTTTCTTCAAATCTACTTCCCTATCATCGATATCAGCTTCCATCGCACATATAAAACTATTTATCTTATCTTCGATCACATTCTTAAAATCCACCATCCAATTTTTCTTACTAGGTGTTTCTATTTTCTTGATTCGAATCATTCTTTTTCTTGCTTTTAGCATCTCGATCTTCAATCTGTTGTATCTATGCAATTTCGGATCTCCAAGGTTTGAAATTTTGACCTATAATAGCCCTCTGCGTCCTCTTTCCAATGCCACTAGTCTTATCGAAATTGGATTCTCCAAGAAAGAGTTATGTCCAATCTCCCAAGATGACTTGCTTATATACTTTTTTCAGTAGAGTAAACTTGTACAAAGTGTCATGTGTTACTGTTTCGACCTTCAGACCTAAAAATAATACAAATAAAATTACAATTCATCCTCTTTCTGTAGCTTCTTACGAAATTTAAATCTGATCCTCAAAGACAAAGTTATGATGATTTTTCCCAAGTCAACTATTTGGGATGTAATTTGGGAGCCTACAGTGACCCTAAATGTTTTAGATTGTATCTCCGAAAATATAGCAAAACAAGATCTGAAGTTCAGACCCGAGCTTCAACATGATTTCGGATCTAATGGTTTTTAATTTCAGAGTCTTATCATTTGTGGATAAAACCTTATCGCGAAAATGCCATCATGACCTTTTTGCAATGGAATTATGGAGCTTGCAAAAACCCTAAATTCCTCTGATCATATCTCCGCAAATATAGCGCGACAATATCTACAATTCAGGCCCGAGGTTCAAAACGATTTCGTCTCAAATGGGTTTTGTTTTTAGCTTCTGAAACTTCATAAAAAAAAGTTATATCGAAAATTCCACGATGACCTATTTGGAGCAGCAAAACCCTAGAATCCAAAGCTCTGATACCAAATGTTATGAAATCAGCTCACAAAAAGATAGAAAAGATAGATCAATGACTTCAAAATCAACCTCTCTGAGGGGGAAACCTCCTTTACATTACACAAAAAAACAATTCTTGGATGATACAAATGACAATACTTCATTTCTATATATAGGAGTCTAAGAAGTCATAATATAATCAGAGCCGACATAACAATAATAATGTAAGGGAAAAATAATAATAATAGTGGGCTTCTATGGGGTACAATAATAACAATGTGGAGAATACATGGGCACAACAATATAATAAGGGGGTTGCAATGATAACAATAAGGGGTTACACTACTAGTATAGGGACCTAACAATGGAGGTCGAAAAGGAGGGTAGAAAGGTGGAGAAGACAACAGAGGGTTGAAACTTGGAGGAGGTTGAGAGGGAAAACAGGCTTGAAAATCCCATGACAAGCCCTTAGGGCAGTTGTCTGTTTAGGAGGAGGGTCGAAGCCTTCTAGCCTCACAATCAGGCCAAAAATGGCCTTAAAATCCTAATGCATGGCCCTAAAAGGGTGACACAAGAGGTCAAAGGACTAACGTTGGGCCTGGAGAAGGATGTTGCGCCTTAAGGCCCTAAAACAAAATTCAAACCCTTGCTTGAAAATTTTAATTTATTTCAGATCTTGAATTTCTGCAAAATTTCTTCAATAGTTGGCCCTACAAAAAAATTGGAGACTAGACTCTCAAGGGCCCAGATCTAGCTCTAATCCAATTATTTTCCTTTGATCTCACATGCACAAATGAATTTATAATAGACCAAAACCCCAATATATACAAAATTTCAAAATAATTCAAAACCCCAGCTACAAAACAAAGGGTAGAAAATAAATTATTTACAAAAAATATATTTTACAAAATATACATGTATATAATGCTTGAGAAAATATTGAGAGATTATTTTTTTGTAAATCCTTCATGATGGCTAGATGTATTTTGAAAGGATATATGCAAAATCCACAGCCTTAGAAAACTATAAAATATTTAGACTCCAAACATAGTCAGTCTCCATCCAAAGTTTGTGAACTTGAAATCCAAGGGTGGGGGAACCTGCAAATACTATATATTTTCTTGAAAAATAAATAGTTACAACACATAATGAATCAAATCACCTAAATTAAGCCCACATCTTACCAATAGAGTTTTCCTATCACCTACAATGAAATAACAATTATAAAGCACAATATAGGAATTCATGCATCCAACACATGCCACAAATCAATATATCAGAGACACTATGAACTGCACCCCAAAGTCTTCATTATGATTATTCGAATGTTCCCAATGGGAGAGTAGTTTACATCCGTTTTTCAAAGTTACATTAGCCAAAATCAAATGGCTTGAGACACAAATGACCTCTAATTTATAGATAAATCTTCCAAGTGGAAAATAACGGCTAGTTGACTTAATCCCTGTCAAAATAATCTTGGTCATTTATAAATCTTTGATGCTCTTTTAATCTCTACCTTTGAAATAGTTATTTTTGAGGAATTTTCGAATTTCTTATTAAACCCCTTTTTAATTAGCTCAAAATTAATTATTTTGAACTAATTTGATCAAAAAAATGACTTTGACTTGATGATCAAGGCTCAAGGATCCATTTTTTCTTGAAAATTCCAATATTCCCTTGGTGGGGGCTTCCAAAAATTAATTTTTTTAAGGCCCACGAATTTTTCCACTTGGAGAATTTAATTTCTCTAGCATTTTAATTTTTGACTCTAAATAATTAATTTTTGGCTTAGGATTAATTTTATTTTTGCCAGAAAAATTAATTAGTTAACACTTGAGGGGATTAATTATTTTTCCACCCTCTAATATTTTAACCATGGTGTCTAAGTATGAGGGACTATGCACAAAAATATTATTTTACATAACATAATACATAATTTAGCCCTCAAAGGGGGAATCCCCGTTTGTTATAGACCCTCAATTAATTATCCAATTCCGCAACACAAAATGATCTAGTAGACCAAGTGATTTGTAATAAAATAATTTATCCAATTAGCTTAAATTATTTCCAAATCACTTTTACAGAAGACTCAAATAAAACACTGGGACTCACCTAAGACTAATGATAAATTTCACCCTAACTTGGGATGAGGCTGAAGGGAAAAACTTCGTTGATCAACTGTGTTTAAAAACAGAGATGAATCAATGAGACGGAAAACCTCCTAGGATGAAATTTATCACCAAAATAATAGTCTCACCTAGGTTATTACCTACATTAGTCTTACTAGCAACATTAAATATTTTGGAGAATGGATTTACAATGACACAAAAACTGATGGTTGATGGTCTTGATCCTTTGAAAAAATTGGTACAACTGCTTCCTTGGAACTTTGATAAAATGTGTGCAACATATCTCACATCCCACAACCTAAGGAAAATATCATTAGGCTCATCATAAGGAATGATACATAGTATCGATATCAAATTATCTTGTTGTGTGTGGAGCATGATTGTTCAGAGGTCTTTGTTTCAGCCGGATGTATACCCCAGGAAGTTTTGTACACCCCTCCACGCGGGGGGGGGCGCGGGGGGAACTTGTCCCC
>APFE031407800.1:0-51256 GCA_000404065.3 Pinus taeda
AAATAAATTATTAATTCTTTTACAACTGGAATGAACCAAACTCAATAACCTAATTCCTTAAGTAAATAATGAAAGTAACTCCTTAATAGATAGACCTCGAATTACCTCCTTTATCAAAAGACCTAAAAAGCCCTGCCACAAATCCTTGGAATGTAAACTACCTACTTTAGGGCTTAGGGCTTAGAGGAATTAGTGGGTAGAAAGAAAAGAAGTTTAATGAAATCACATGGATATGATCAAAATCAACTAGACGGTACTTTTTTACGATTCCAAGAAAGTAAAACTCACTATATGGATGACTGTAGTGTAGTTTCTTTGTAATATGAGAATGCCACTTGGAAGCTGAATTATCGAATTTCAGTGACACACTGTAATTAGTTTATAGGTTAGAGTGGGCTTAAAATCTAAGCCAGTTCTAATTAAAATATATTCCAAATATTATAAAATCTACCAATCTAATACATTTTTGTAAAGGAGCTATAACATTGGATTGAATTAAATTTCGGACTATTACTTGATAGTTTGGGCTGTGATCAAAATATGTGCAGTTTTTAATTAAAAAATATTTGAAACTTCCAAATTTTATAAAATTAAGCAGCTGCCTCCCCAGGATTGAATTAAATTTCGGACTATTACTTGATAGTTTGGGCTGTGATCAAAATATGTGCAGTTTTTAATTAAAAAATATTTGAAACTTCCAAATTTTATAAAATTAAGCAGCTGCCTCCCCAGAAAAAGTTTCTGGTTCTAGAGGTTCTGTGCCAACAACCTGCGTCTTACCAAGTTCAAAATTGTTGACGCCATATTTCCTCGGGGGTTGAGTTGGAATCAACCATCAATCACGTACAATCCTTTAATTTAATCAGTGGATTTTGTAAGCACAGGGAGAGAAAGGTTCATGGGAATCCGTATACAGCATCAAAAGCATTTTTAACTTACAGGAAGCGAAGGAAACCGACAACGTATGGTCTGAATTATTGGAGGTTCGATGACTAGTGACAATACTGGTCAAGCAATTGGTTGTATGACTAGTGCCAGGCTATTCGTCTAGCTTTTGAATTGCAGAATGAATAGAAAGGGCTGGGTTTAGATCTGACTCTGTAGTATCTTGCCCTATGAGGTTTTTGGCTGTGCCTCTATATATGCCACGGTAAGGTTTATTTTTGGCGGTGCCTTCCTGCATGAGAAGCTAGTGGTTGTATTATGCAGAGAAGTTGTGACTAGTGGAAGTACCAGCTATTAGTCTCGCTATCCAGAGTATGTAGCTAGCGTCTTTCCTTACGACCACCATCTCTATATGGAAATGACTATTCTGGGGTTACTTCAAAGTGTGGAGATTAACGGTACGACAAGATTATGGGTTGAAGGTTACAGGTCCTTCTCACATATCAAATGGCCTACAAAACATAGAGGAATAGGGTGAAACATAAAGGAATATGACCCTATTGCTGCCGGGAGGTAAGTTAAATCACATTGTGCACACCTTCATATAATATTTCAAATCATACAGTATATTGAAAGGCCATACCTGGAATTGGAGGTGGGATTCACAATAATGATTTCATTTCCTTAGCCAGCGTTAACAACAACCTCAATGACCTGCACCATTTAAACATTTTTCAGCAACATTATTTACACAGGATGTAAATGGCAATTGAAATAGAATAAGGCAATGAAATAGAATTGCATACAGAAATAGACTTTGATGGGGTGCATACTATACTGAAAGAGGATCATTGATCTGCATGAACCCAAAAATTGCAAACCCTCCTCCTCTATCTACTCGGACATGACTGACTACTGCCTCACACAGAGACCGACACATATCCATACTCAAACCACAGACATAAACTTACTCACCTCTGACTAAAACCACACAGACATAAACTTACTCACCTCTGACTGACACAACCCAGCACACAATCTGAACAATGAAAATGGTGTAAAATGAAATTCGAAAGACATAAATATAGCCATTTACCAAGTTCGTTGAACGGCTATATATTTCCAGCGCTTGCCTCATCTGGAACCATCGGCCGGATATATGCATTTCCGGTGTTGTTTGAACGTTGGAGGAGTGTAATACAAACACACGTGGCATTATGGTAGCATAAGATGCTTCTTTATTGTAAGAGAATATAACAAACTTGCCTCTCACAAACTGAACGCGCCCTGTCACACACACGTGGCACCCAAATACAAACCCAAGTTGCATAATGAGAGTCCAAGATGCTTCTTAATTGTCAGGAAAAATAACGCACAATGATGCTTCCTCTCACAAAAGCACGCCCACTCCCGTAAATTGCGCTTTCGCTATACGTCTAGATGATTCCTGTGCTCACTATTATTAGTCCCTCTGCTACCTTCAATAAAAATATAATCAATTATGTTTTAGCTACCACTAATCGTATAAAGTAAGCGGCATAGTACTTAACAGGCATCATGCATCCAATATGAACGGCATAGTACAGACTGGATAGTTGCTCGATCTTTTAAAATTATTCAGTGATAGAAAACATCGAATGCTTACAGATATTATAATAATAGATAATATAATTTAGATTTTATCACGAATTATTTCATTAATAAATTATTATATTTTTACTTAATTTTTAATGTAATATCAAGGGTACTACATTTACTCTCATAAATCCAATCTCACCACACTGTATTCTCGCAAACCTGAAATATGGAAAATAAACTTAATTTCGCCCAATAGTAATCTTAATTTACGGAAATTCATGTACTTTTTTTAGAACAGAATTATCAACAAACATGCCATTCATGAGTGATAAAAATTTATTTAACTTTTATGTTTACTTATAAATAAGATTTATTTTAATATATAATATCTTTTGCTCGCAAATTGCGTTTTTATGGCAAGGTTAGTTCAACCGATTTATTTGATTATTATCCTAACAGTTTACCTTTACAAATTACAAGATTTCAATGATTGAGATCTTAGGATAATTGGATTAGTACGTGTCATTTTAAGCTTTGAATCTATTTCCTTTCCATTAACAATCCGCCCTCATATCATTATTGACAGATGCCTAACAGGTTCGCATTCAGAAGCTAAACATGTTTTAGTCATTTTATACATTAAATTTCATATATATAATTTTATGTAAAAGTTATTTATAGATTAATTTAAGACATAATTTTCAAAATTAATTACAGAAAATAATTTCATTTAAATTTCACTCATAATAAAGTGTTTGTGTTTGCGTTTGGTAAAAATATTTTTATTAAAATAATTATGTATATTTTTATTTTATTTAAAAAATTAATAATTATATATTATATATAATAACATATTATATATATTATATATATATATATATATATATATATATTATAAAATTTCATTTTAAAAAGGGAAATTGATTAAAATGGAAAAATTAAAGTTATTAGTTCATTCTTATATAAAATATTTAGAACTAAAACTAAGAGGGATAACCATTGGGTAGTCACCAAATTCCATGGGATAATCACTTTTATGATCAAAGGAATCTTCAAATTTGTGAAAAACACTAAACATTAAGGTTTATGGATAAAGTTTCTATCAAAATTACATAGGAATTTTCAATTAAATTCACTAAAAAAACCTTAAAAGCACCTGAGTTCCACTTATCTTAAATTCCTTTCAGTTAAGTAATTTATTTTTCAAGAAAATTTATATATAATTATCATTACATAAACTATCATTAAATACCATAATTAGTGGGTAGTCTAAAACTTATAGATTATTGATAATCAAACAAAAAATAAAACAATCATTAAATATTATAATTAGCTAGTAATTTAAAACTTTAACGTAATTAATTATTAAACAAAAATTAAAAATAACTATCATTAAATAAACTATCACTAAATACTATAATTAATATCTTTAAATTTTAAATCATAATGAAGAAAAATAATAATTTAGCTACCTTATTTACAAACTCGACCAGACAAAATCATTTCCTTACCCTAACCCAAATAGATGCTAATTTTTTAATGGCCTTTTGACAAGCCCCTAAAGCATATTTGATGCAGGAGCATCTAGCTCACCGTAATTGGGCAGAAATCTAACCAGGTTCAACAACTCGTGACCGAGTAAACTGTCAAGGTTTTATGGGAATAATTTTTCTTCTTATGTTATTTTACAGAATTAGCAAAAGTTAGATACCTATTTTATTTTCCAGTTTAGGATTACTGTAGTTTCGATTGTTAATTAAAAGATAGTTTATGTAATTAGGAAAAATAACCATCAACTGTTCCTACAAGTCTTGGAATGCCAAACGATTATAGTTATGGATAGAAATAGAAGTTATGTAACCATTTTTGTAACAGTTAAACCAACTGCAAGCATCAACTGAAAACAGAGAGCTATAAAGCCAAAATACATGTCACAGAAAGGGGTTCAGTTCAGGAAAAAGGAAGTTGAGTAAATTCAGAAATAAAAGAGACCAAGCATTCAAAATCAGAGGAGTTATTGTCCATCTAAATTGTCTGTATAAATATGTGTTGATTTTCATCACCTAACAAACTAATGTATCATTATAAATTATTACATTGTCATGGCTATTGTGTAAGCATAATTCACACTCGAATATAAATCAAGCAGATAGAATTTTAACGAATTCTGAGTCACTAAATAAATAGTCACAAACTTATTTACGCACGTGGTGGAGCAACATAACAAGTTTACAATGTTCAGTTAACAACGACCAAATAATACAACCAGTCAAGCTCACGTTCGAATGCACAGCAACACAAACGACGGAAAAGCGAATATGTCAAGGTAACAAATAACCATACACTATTTTTCTATTAAAATTTCATTTCAATTGTCAGAACAATAGCCTAGAGCAAAGTCGGTAGGGCCGAGTCACATTTCATGGAACAGAGACTAGTCTAGACACGATTGAAGCAAATACGACTGAATTACAAAAACCGAGGTCAAACGAAAAACCCTGAGTTAGGGTTTGTAACAGACCAGCAACCAGGGTCACGCTGGACTCCCGTACCTTCACATACGGAGTCGAACATAACTAAAACTACAGACGAATAACATTACAGTGACCAAATAACCAGACTAGTGGACGGGTCATCCTCAGACCAAAAACCAACATTCACAGACAGAAGCGAGTTTCAGGCCTACCCAGAAGACAAGCAACAAACACAGCCGAGCGTAGGAGAATACACCACCCAAGTCGCTTATAAGGACCTGCAAGGAGCCAATGATAAAATTAGTGTATGGTACAGGAAGAATACAGAGGAGAACAAAACCCTGTAGAGAAAATCAACCTCGCAAATGAAATCCTTACCTGGAGGACGCGAAGAGAAGCCATAACTGGAACAATGAACGAAATTGAGCGACTGGAGAGAAAAGTGGCAAGTTGGGTTAGACCCAGAACAAACAGAGGGTGGAATTGAAGCATAGAAAGATAATGTACCTGTATTAAATTCGAAGGTGCATTTCGAGAAACCCTAAGCTTCCAACCAAAACTAATGTCGCGTCGTGAGAAGGCAGACAAACCCAGATAATTACCAAAAAATCAAACTTGAAATGAAAATCTCAGAGAACCAGTAGTGCATACAAAAACCGCACAATGAAAACCATATAACAGTGGAAAGAGAGATTAAGTTCGAACCACGGCCGAATACGACCAACCGATGTTACAATCATAACTACAAGCAAGTAGAATAACTAGTGAATCTATAAATGCCAGAACCAGTGAGGTAGTAGTGTGACTTACCGAGGATTGAGCACGAAACCAAGCAAATAGCCTCCATAGCTAGACAGATTTGCTATCAAACAAATGAAGAGGACAACCAGAGGCGAAACGAAGGTCTCATATAGTATCCAGAACCAGTCAAACCACAACACATTACCCATAAGTTTCGTTACAGAGCCAAAGAAATCACAGCATAACGCAACCATTGTTTTTTCAATGCAGAGCTAACAAAACCCTCGGCGCAACAAAACAATAACCAAAGGAAGGATCGAGAGACCGCGTTAACATTAGGGTTGAGGAGTATACCGAGGCAGGGTACTATCATTAAGGCCCGCATTTAATACCCACCTACCACCAACCTACAGAATCACGGGTGAATATCATACATCTGCCACGTAATCAATCTGATAGATAACAGAAAGCATAAAGCATCGCTAAGTGGGCTGGGTCCCATGAGAGTGGTATCAGAGCAGTTTGAGTTGAAGAGGTTTGGGAGAAATGGATATAGGTAGACGGGGACGAGGCCGAGGTGCTCATAGAATGGTAGATGAGGCATTAAGAGAAGAACTCAGAGTTCTTACTGCTCGATTGGAAGCAGTAGAGGCAGGCAGGAGAAGAGATCTAGAGTTAGGTGATGTGAGCGAAGAAGAAGTGGAAGTGGCAGTAGATGGACCTGAAGGTGACTCGCCATAAGTGAAGTTATTGAAGTCTGTATTATTGTCAAACAACAGACCAAAACCAGAATTACCAACCAACGATGGCAGTTTATCTATCGATGTTGTATTAGATTGGATTAGCGAGATGGACAGGTATTTTGAATGCGAGGAAGTTAGTGAGGACCGTAGGGTCAAGTTTGCAGCAACAAAGTTGAAAGGACATGCAACCTTGTGGTGGGACAGTGTCCAGAACAAGAGAAAGAGGTTGAAAAAACCCCCGATAAAAACTTGGACAAGGATGGTAGCTAAATTGAAGGGCATATTTCTGCCAAGAGATTACCAAATCGCGTTACATAGACAGGTTCAGAATTTGAGACAGAGGGGACTAACTGTGAAAGAGTATACAGAGGAATTTTATCGGGTAAATTTGCAAGCTGGATACACAGAGGATACAATAGAAAGGACAACCATATATGTAAATGGGTTGAGGATGGAGATTTTGGATGAAATAAGCATTTTGTCTCCCAACAATACGGAGGAGGCATACCAGAGCGTGATCAAAGCACAGGAGAAAATTAATCGAAGACAGAATGCCCAGTGAGGACGAGGGTCTACCAGAGGAAGAGGCTAGTCCTATGGCAAGGGCTGAACTGCCAGCAACAGCAAGGAAGCCAGCAGTTCAAGGACATCGGGAACAACAGAAAAGGGAGATGGAACGAGAGATGGCAGATCGTTTCAGCGCGGCAGAGGAAATGGCCATGGAAGGGGAACTGGTTACCAGTGCTACAGATGCCACAAGTGGGGGCACCGCTGTTTTGAGTGCCCAGAAACAGATTCAACTGGACAACGAGGCGCGTATGTGGCACAACCGGAGGAAGCAACGCACCCCCTCAAGAGGAAGAAAATGCCCCAGAAACAGGAGAAGATTTAGTGCTGCATAAGGTGTTGTTGAAGCCAGTTGATGAGAGTATTGAGCAGACGCAGCGGAAAGCTCTGTTCAGGAAAGTTTGTAAATCGCAAGGTAAGTGTTGTAAAATGATAATCGACAGCGGAAGTACTGACAATTTGGTGTAAACCGAGCTGGTGGAGAAGTTAGGACTAAAGCGTTTGAAACACCCCAATCCATATCGAGTTTCATGGCTACAGAAGGGGCACCAGTTACTGGTGGATGAGCAAAGTGAAGTTGAATTTTAGATAGGACGGTATAAGGATAAAATCATTTGCGATATTATGCCAATGGTCGTATGTCACATCTTGTTGGGCAGACCTTGGCAATATGACAGAAAAGTGACGCATGATGGTGTGTTGAACTGTTATAAGTTCGAAAAAGATGGGGTTAGGCATACCCTTGTGCCCATCAGGGAAGAGAAGGAGGCAGCTGAAGTAAATGAAACTAAGGCATTGGTAATGAGCGGAAAACAATTTTTAAAGCAGGTTGAGAACAACGAGATAAATTATGTTGTATTCAAAAAGACAAGGACAGTTCTGTTGCATACAGAAATCACATATTTGCCTATAGAAATACAACAGATGTTGGAATAATTCACGGATATAGTAGTGGACGAATTACCAGATAAGTTACCTCCCAAGCGGAGTATTAGTCACCATATCAACTTCATACCTAGAGCTAGCTTACCAAATAAGGCAGGAGTTGTTGGACAAAGGATTGTTCAGGGAGAGTTTGAGCCCATGTGCTGTACCAATAGTTCTCGCCCCCAAAAAGGGAGGAGAATGGCAGATGTGCACTAATTCCAGGGCCATCAATAAAATCACCATACGGTACAGATTTACATCACCGCGTATGGATGATATGATGGATTGTTTGAGTGGGGCAGCTTACTTTTCTAAGATATATTTAAAAAGTGGATATCACCAGATTCAGATACGTGAGGGAGACGAGTGGAAAACAACTTTTAAAACCAATGAAGGCTTATATGAATGGCTGGTCATGCCGTTCGGGTTGAGTAATGCACCCAGCACATTCATGAGACTCATGAATGAGATGCTAAAGGAATATATTGGGAAGTTCGTATTGTTTATTTGGACGAAATTCTTATTTTTAGTAAGACACGAGAAGAACACTTCCGGCATGTGCGTAAAGTGTTGGAGAAACTACAGCAAAACAAGTTGTTGATAAATTTGAAGAAATGTACGTTTCTGCAGAGAGAGTTAATTTATCTAGGATTTGTGATAGCGGAGAACGAATTGAAGATGGATCCGGAAAAGTTGACAGCAATCATAAATTGTCCGTCACCGAAGAATTTTTTTGAGGTAGGTAGTTTCCACGGATTAGCAAGTTTTTACAGGAAGTTTATTAAAAATTTCAGCAGAATTTGTGCTCCTATGTTGGAGACCATCAAAAAGGCTAGCCAACCTTTTCGATGGACAAAAGCAGCAGAAAAAAGCTTTCAGCTATTGAAAAATAAAATAACAGAAAGACCGATACTCAGGCTACCAAATTTTCAAAAATTATTTCAGGTACGTTGTGATGCTAGTGGGACAGCAATCGGGGCTGTACTCAGTCAAGAGGACAGACCGGTAGCATTTTTCAGTGAAAAACTGAATGAGAGTAGGCAGAAGTACTCCTCATATGACAAGGAATTTTACGCAGTAGTACAGGCTCTAAGACACTGGAGGCATTATTTGTTGGGGAACAAGTTCATGTTAATGAAGCAACACAAACTTAATCATAAACATGCCAAATGGGTGGAGTACTTGCAGAGTTTTAATTTTGTGTTGAAACATATCAGCGGACAAGCAAATAAGGTGGCCGACGCATTGAGTAGAAAAACTTTACTATTACAAGAAAGCACTGTACAGGTTTTGGGTTTTGAACATTTACGAGATCTTTATAAGACAGACACAGATTTCAGAGAAGCCTGTGAGGTGTGCTAAAACCCTTTGATAAGGGGAAATAGTCCTTGGTTGGACTATAACATACATGAGAAATTGCTTTTTAAGGGAGGACAATTGTGTATCCCCAGCTGTTCTATGAGGGAGAATATCATTCGTGAAAAACACAGTGGGGGATTGGATGGACACTTCGGTATAGACAAGACCTTGGAGCAACTTAGTCACTTTTATTTTTGGCCAAGAATGCGACAAGACGTACAACGTTTTGTGGCTAAGTGTAAGGTGTGTCAACTAGCGAAGGGACATAGCCAGAACACAGGATTATATACGCCATTGCCTATTCCAGGCAGTCCTTGGGATTCAGTGAGTTTAGATTTTGTTTTGGGACTGCCAAAAACACAGAAAGGTTATGATTCGGTGATGGTAGTGGTGGATCGTTTCTCAAAAATGGCACATTTTGTACCTTGTCGGAAAACTAGTGACGCCACTCACGTGGCCCACTTGTTTTTTAATGAGATTGTCAGATTACATGGGTTACCAACAACCATCCTATCAGACAGAGACGTGAAGTTCATGGGACATTTTTGGCGTACCTTATGGAAAAAATGAACACCCAATTAAGCTACAGTTCTGCTTATCACCCGCAAACCGACGGGCAGACAGAAGTTGTGAACAGAAGTCTAGGAAATTTGTTACGCAGCTTAGTCGGGGAGAATTCTCATATGTGGGACCGAGTACTAGCGCAAGCAGAGTTTGCTTACAATGATTCGCCAAATCGTAGCACGGGTCTCAGTCCCCTTCAGATCCTTTATGGCATGCACCCTCGTGGAGTGCATGAACTTCAGGATCTTGGTTTACAGGAACGACGGAGTGCGGATGTTGAAGATTTTGCAAATGCAATGAGGGATTTACACGAACAGGTAAAGGCAAAATTACAGGGCAGCAACTTGAAGTATAAGGAACATGCAGATTTAAGGAGAAGAGAAGTTCATTTTGAGGTAGGGGATGAAGTTCTGGTACACTTGCGTAAGGAGCGGTTCCCTAGAGGTACGTACAATAAACTGAAGTACAAGAAGATAGGGCCTTGTAAGATCTTGCGAAAGTTTTCAGCGAATGCCTACGAAATACAACTGCCACCTGGAGTAGGCATATCACCTATCTTCAATGTGGCAGATTTGTTTCTGTATACAGGTGATCTCTTGGAAGAAAAGAAGGATGAACCTGGACAATCCACGTGGAACACCCAGGAAGACGGAAAATGTTGGAAAAGACAAATTCCTTATGTCCAACCTCCTGAGATCGAAGGCATCCTCGAAACTCAGGTACTTAGGCGTACACGGCGGAAAAATTATTTTCAGTACCTCGTCAAGTGGAAGAACCATCCGATTGAGGACAGCTCATGGCTTGACGCCAGGCATATTGAACAGACAGGAACATCGGTGGAGAAGCTCATGAACCGGAGTCATGATCTCTTTTCACCCCGGGAGCCTGATGCAGGAGCATCCAGCTCACCGTAATTGGGCAGAAATCTAACCAGGTTCAACAGCTCGTGACCGAGTAAACTGTCAAGGTTTTATGGGAATAATTTTTCTTCTTATGTTATTTTACAGAATCAGCAAAAGTTAGATACCTCTTTTATTTTCTAGTTTAGGATTACTGTAGTTTCGATTGTTAATTAAAAGGTAGTTTATGTAATTAGGAAAAATAACCATCAATTGTTCCTACAAGTCTTGGAATGCCAAACGATTATAGTTATGGATAGAAATAGAAGTTATGTAACCATTTTTGTAACAATTAAACCAACTCCAAGCATCAACTAAAAACAGAGGGCTATAAAGCCAAAATACATGTAACAGAAAGGGGTTCAGTTCAGGAAAAAGGAAGTTGAGTAAATTCAGAAATAAAAGAGACCAAGCATTCAAAATCAAAGAAGTTATTGTCCATCTAAATTGTCTGTATAAATATGTGTTGATTTTCATCACCTAACAAACTACTGTATCATTATAAATTATTACATTATCATGGCTACTATGTAAGCATAATTCACAGTCGAATATAAATCAAGCAGATAGAATTTTAACGAATTCTGAGTCACCAAATAAACATTCACATACTTATTTACGCACGTGGTGGAGCAACATTACAAGTTTACAATGTTCAGTTAAAAACGACCAAATAATACAACCAGTCACGCTCACGTTCGAATGCACAGCAACACAAATGATGGACAAGCGAATATGCCAAGGTAAAAAATAACCATACACTCTTTTTCTATTAAAATTTCATTTCAATTGTCAGAACAACAGCCTACAGCAAAGTCGGTAAGGCTGAGTCACATTTCATGGAACAGAGACCAGTCTAGACACGATTGAAGCAAATACAACTGAATTACAAAAACCCAAGTCAAACGAAAAACCCTGAGTTAGGGTTTGTAACAGACCAGCAACCAGGGTCACGCTGGACTCCCGTACCTTCACATACGGAGTCGAATGGAACTAAAACTATAGACGAATAACATTACAGTGACCAAATAACCAGACTAGTGGATGGGTCATCCTTAGAACAAAAACCAACATTCACAGACAGAAGCGAGTTTCAGGCCTACCCAGAAGACAAGCAACCAACACAGCCGAGCGTAGGAGAATACGCCACCCAAGTCGCCTATAAGGACCTGCAAGGAGCCAAAGATAAAATTAGTGTATGGTACAAGAAGAATACAGAGGAGAACAAAACCCTGTAGAGAAAATCAACCTGGCAAATGAAATCCTTACCTGGAGAACGTGAAGAGAAGCCATAACTGGAACAGTGAACGAAATTGAGCGACTGGAGAGAAAAGTGGCAAGTTGGGTTAGACCCAGAACAAAGAGAGGGTGGAATTGAAGCATAGAAAGACCGACCGACCGACCGATTTTACAATCATAACTACAAGCAAGCAGAATGACGAGTGAATCTATAAATGACAGAACCAGTGAAGTAGCTGTGTGACTTACCGAGGATTGAGCACGAAACCAAGCAATTAGCCTGCATAGCTAGACAGATTTTCTATCAAACAAACGAACAGGACAAACAGAGGCGAAATGAAGGTCTCACACAGTATCCAGAACCAGTCAAACCATAGCACATTACCCATAAGTTTCGTTACAGAGCCGAAGAAATCACAGCATAACGCAACCATCGTTTTTCCAATGCAGAGCTAACAAAAACCTCGGCGCAACAGAATAATAACCAAAGGAAGGATCGAGAGACCGCGTTAACATTAGGGTTGAGGAGTATACTGAGGCAGGGTACTATCATTAAGGCCCGCATTTACTACCGAGCGACCACCAACCTACAGAACCGCGGGTGAATATCATACATCCACCACGTAATCAATCTGATACATAACACAAAGCATAAAGCGTCGCCAAGTGGGCTGGGTCCCATGAATATTCCAATAATGTCCTAACAAATATAACAACAAATTCCAATAGTGTCCTAACAAATATAACAAAAATGTCCCTACCATACTATGATGATAAATAATTATTAACAATTGGAACATGAACAACATCCTCATTATGAATATAATTTTATAAATTAGATATAGTTTTAGATTTTTATGGTGCATTTGATTGATTGAATAGTGTATAGTTTTTTAATTAAGTTAGTTTGTCTATATATTTTGTTGCAATATCATGGCTCTTTAATACCATATGCCCAAAAACCATAACTCACTTAATATGGCATTTGTTGATATGGTATTTTTTAGTTAATTAATTTAATTAAAAGAACATAGAAAAATCCAAACCTTTCATTTGTGTAGGCTACTATGAATATTTTAAAATGTTATCCACTTCATTATTACTCATAATTAAATTAGAATTCTAAAAACCCCATTCCAAAATAAACATATCCATTAAGATAATTATAATTAATCTATTTTTTAAAACATAAATTGACTTAAATATTCTCATTAACATCATTTTTAAGCTACCTATCAATATTGGTTTCTAAATTAAATTTTTTACACTGGTATAGTATTCTTCACTTTTTTAGAGCATGTGTTTTTTTTTAGCTGATGGTCATTTTTGAAAAGTTAAATTTTCAAGTATTTCATTTTAATTAAAACTTCTACATTTAAATAGTTTATATAATTTTTAAAATAAAAATTTTGGAAGACATACGTTAATTGATAATAATTTTTTAATGAAAAAAACATACGCACATATTTCTCAAAACATAGTTACATTTATTTTTTCCTTTCTTTCTAAAGTATAGAATAAGATTCCTAATAATTGAAATTTACCCCCACTTTACCATGGAAATTCTTTAACATGTAAATATAAATTTGTTACAAAAACCATACCTCATAAATACCATATGTCCAAAAACTCATAAGCATATGACACTTGTTGACATGATATTTTTTTAAGTTAAACAATTTAATTAGAAGAACAAAAAGAACAATGTGTAGGTTAAATCCACACCATCTACATACTAATTAGTACTAATTAAATTAGAATTATAGAAACCCTATTCCAAGATAAACATGTTTTTTGGCATAATTATACTTAATCTATTTCGTAAAACATAAGTTCACTTAATTATTACTGGTTAATATTAGTTTTTAACATACTTATCAATATTAGATTTTAATATGCATTTTTGTTGATGCTTTTGTATTCCTTGTACAATGTGCTTTCCAGGATTTTATTTTTGGTCTATGCAAAGTAATCTAGCTTAGCACCTTTCTGCATAAACTACCCCCTGCATAATATATTCCTTAAGAAGATTGTTGAAATGTGAGTTGTGATGATTCACCATACTAGGTCAAATTAAATAAAGACACGAGTTCATCACTGAAACTAATTTTCATCTTTTAGATATGTGAAAGTGATGATTGGGTATAACATCTTCTCCACAGTAGATGAAATGAAAAAATTAGGCAACGGGTTTATAGTCAACTGAGACTTCGCCCAAGTGGATAAAAAATCGCACAGTCTAATGGCACACGTGTACAAAAATTCCCCTAATAAGCTTAAGTGTTTTTTATTATTATAGTAGTATAAACCTATTTTAGCTTTTTCTTTTCATTCATAATACAAAAATAGAAAACTTGGTAGGGATAAAGATTCATGGAAAGATCAATGGGCTGCGACTGTACAAGTTCCTGGAGTTGCTAATCAACAAGAGTAGATAATTTGTTCAAAGTGAGAAAGTGGTTTTTTGCTTATGGGTCGAGGTCATGAAGAACACATTTAGTCACCTGTGATGCATCTTCCAAATGATTAATATGAGCATCTAAGTCATAGGCTTTATCTTAGAGTTCTTTCTTCACTGTCAAATCAGAGGTCATCGTCGCTTACTGGAAGAGGTTCTTGACATTCTCACGCAAGGGACCAATAACTTTATTCTTCTTCGCTAGCACACCACTGCAGTTCGAAATTTCACTGATCATATATTATGACTCCTACATAAACTATGGAAAAATGTCTAGGATAGAGGTGACTTCCTTAATTTTATCAGGAATCTGGTTCTTGAATAGCTCTTAGGGATCTAATGTGGATTTTTGTAAGGTAGCGATAGTGTCCTGGAACACAAGGTTATGGGCGACAATTTAGTTATATGTCGCTTCATAAAAAGTGAAACATCCAGTAGGGCAATAGGCAATGAAATATTTAGGAAACGCTTCAGCAAAAGGTGCAAGCGTAGGTGACATTGATTGCAATTTGGAGTGAACATCATTTTCTTGAGTTTATACTACATCCTTTTCAAGGCACAACTAAGTTTATATGGTATGAGAAACATGGAGTTTGTGTTCCCATTCTTCACAAGTATGTTGAAGATATATTCATCGGGTCTCGGTCTAAACAAGACAACTCTCCATCTGAGACATAGAGCCATGAATAAAAAATATGCTAAGGGTGTCCACTGAAATGGGATCTGGTGGTGGAAGTCACAATTGTAGTGGTTGGCCGCTAGAACCTAAGACCTTTGACTAGTCTTGCAATGAAGATTCTCTCTGTAAATCAAATTTCTTATTATGTTTGATTCTATGAAGAACAGGGGTCGAAATAAAAGTAATGAGGTTATTTTGTTGTGAGGAAATGGAGATCACTTGATGACACTGCTCAAGGTCTTTCATAAATTAGCCGTTGGCCCGACATAAATGAATGAATTGGTGGAAGAAGATAGATGAGGTGAAGTAGCAACAGGAGGAGAAACAATTGATGGTGGGGGAATGATAGTGTTAGGAAAACCAACAGAAGTGACAAAAGTAAAGTTAGTTTCCATATCTATTGGCTCATCAATGAAAATAGGTGAGTCTGTATGCTATGATAAGGTTTCTTATGATGAATGGGGTGTCTCTTCGGAGGCCACTTGCGGAGATAAGGGTTGTTCTTCATCAATGGAAAAAACATGATCGATGGATGGAGGCTCGACATCAAGGTTGATGAAGGTGGATGTAAGGTTAGTGTTGTGGAGTTGGTGAGGTGAAAGGAAAGTAAGGATGGTGGCGGGTTGAATGATGGATGCAATAGTGGGTGGTTCAGTGGACATAGGAGTGATTTGATGTACATGAAGAGTTATCTGAACAAAATAGCCTACCTCCGACAAAGTAGCATGGGCTGAGCTCACACACTCCCTATCTTTCTTCAGTAGGGGCTGGAGATATTTTGACATATATTTAGAGTGCTTTTGAAAAGATGAAGGGACATCTTCAATAGCCTTTATTTCATCAAAGTTGTATGGGATCTTTCCATTCCGCTGCCACGAGACGACCAATGGCCAAGTGATGACTTCAAAGTGGAAGTCATTCTCACTTATGTACAATGACAATTTATACATAGAAAAATTTATATGAGACATGCTTCAACCGAAGATAACAAGAAATATGAGATATATCGAACCAGGCCTAAGGAGATTATTGGATGAGTAGAGAGAGTGACACTCGCGAAATGGTTCTAGTCACATCATCCATTTCTTTGAACGAGTGGCCAAATACAATATCATTAAACTTTTTTTTGACAATATCTTCAGTGTTGCACCAAGGTGCATAAGCATATGAAAGAGGTTCATCTTCCACAATTATGGCAAGGTTGCAGCCTTCTAGAGCACACCATTTGGACATAACAAGGGAAAGAATTAGAAATCCAAAAATAAAATATGTGGGTTGAGCATAAACATTATTGACAGCTTCAAATAACTCATGAAAGAGATAGCTAGAGCAATTTGTATGATCACCTTAGATGCAAGCTTCTGCAACTGAGATGGCATCAAACAAACATTATCCTCTGGTATAATGACACATGATTTTGGTGGCGATAATCGTATCAACAACGTGAACCGACATATTATTGATCATGTCAATAACAACTCCATGACATTTTCTGGTGGTTCCCTACTTCTTATACAAAATATTCTCATCTATCTTCTTGCCACGTTTAGAAGTTTTCTGAAAATCCTAGCCAATGTCAACACCATAAGCAGATATTCCTGTGATTCTATAGATATCTACCACATGAATGGGGTATTCCCAATCCAACCAAAGATAACCCCAATGAAGTTGAATGATTAGTAACTTGTTGCAGTAAATTACCTCACCAGTGGTGTGAAAAATAGGTAAGTTGTGCATAAGAAGGAGAGTGGAATGCTTCAAGGGAAAGAAGAGTGGTCTAACTTGCATGGTAGATTGGGCATTGGAATGGGTATTGGGCTCCATAGAAACATTAGTCCAAAGCACAAGTAACAAAGTGGGATCAGAGAGGTCATTATCAATAAGATGGGCTTTGTCATACTTCCCCAAGAGGTTGTCCTAGCAGTGAATATGAGAGTAAATAAGGTACAACTTGACAAAATTTATAACCTGGTGAACCATGGTTAAGGAATGACGGGTATACATAAAACAAACAGAGGGGAAAAAAAGTTAAGTGGTAACATAATGAGAGTGGAAACTAATAATGTGAGAAAAGTAAAGATGAAAATGAAGACGAAGATCGAGAATATATAGAAAATTCGACTAGGTGGAGGACTTATCCATTAAGAATGAGAAATATAAATTAAACTTGAATTAGTGACAGATGATTTGAACACATATTGAGGAATTTCATTACATAACATAACATATAACTGTAAAAGGAAATATTATTGGGCATTGGGAGACAAATTTGGTAACTAAATCAGACATGACTAGAAATAGTGATAGATAAGACAATCATTAATGACACTAACAAGATAATATATGACAAAATTTCCCTGACCGCAATGGGTTGCAACCGAAAAGACAACAAACTTGCAAAAAAGAATGAAAACACAAACTACTAACTTGTTGAAATACTTGTTGAGGGAACTATCCTACCTAAATAGAAAAATAGGGCTTCAGGCGAGCGCCATTCAGCCATCTAGAGAAAATCATACCATCTAATTGAGCAAGAAAAACAACACCAAAATATTTGATTTCCGCAAAACAAAAAGTACCAAGCCAATGCTTTTGGAGCTTATCATGATTCTTGTGATACTTGTTGTCATAGAGTAATACTTAGTCACCCACAGAAAATGATTTCTTCTTGATTTTTTTATTGTGCCAAGAATTCTGGCACTCATTCTCAACAAGTTAATGAAAATAAGTAAGAAATCATGACTCATCTCACTGTGATAATTCATGCACTCGTTCAGGAATGGACTCATCTTAAGAAATTTTATTTTCATGAGAAATGAAAATATTAGGAATAATAAACTGAACAGGAACAACAAATTCTTTCCCATAAACCAATTCGAAAAGAATGTACTTTTGAAACTGCTTGACTGTAGTTCAGTAGGCCCACAAAGTAGCAGGAACTCGTTCATCCTAATGATCTTTGTTTATAGAGAAAAAATTAGTAAGTCATTTCTCTAAAAAATTATTAAAAGCTTCGATAGTCCCATTAGCTTCTGGATGATAAGGAGTTATCTTATAGTGTTTCGTCATGAAATTATGCAGTAGAGCCTGGACAGTTTCATTTATGAAATGGGAATCTTGATCACTTGTAAGACTTCATGGACAACGAAACATGGTAATAATGTTTTCAAAGATAAATAGAGCATCCATATTTGCAGTGCAATCTTTAACTGAAGCAACTTCTACCCAACGAGTCTAATAATCCACCATGGTAATTATATGTTGAGCATTCAAATGACGAGTAAGAGGATGAATGGGCCTAATGAAATCAACTTCCCATTTCTCAAAAACAACAAGATATTTCACAAGATATAAAGGTATTTCATCGAAATGCAATGTTCGGCCAACCCATTGAAATACATCACAAGATGATGGTAGTATTATAAATTTGATTTGAGTTGACAAAAGAAAGATGATTTTGATAACCACATGTTCATAATAAAACAAGGAGTTTGGGTGTAACTACACCTCACATCTCTAATATTTCATTAGGGGATTAGTCATGTTATAGAGTGGTATCAAAGTTGTAGTTCAAACACTAGACTTGAATGGGATAGAGATATATTATAGAAATATAAATTATATCTCTAATACAAAGTGGTACCAAAGCTAAGGTTTAACACTCAGACTAAATGGGCTTAAGAGAAGTAGAATTATCAGAAATAAAATAGGAGCTTAAGGTTCAACATTTGAACTGAAAATGCTTGGAGTAGAGAGATTTAATTTGATTGTGTTTTTTGAAGACTTTGCACACTATAGACCTTATTAATTCATCTAACATATATCTGAATGTTTTAAACAGTAGTTTCAAACTAACCTAGGTTCTATTGTACCCATAATAACTTAATATGTTCAACTATTGTTTATGATTATTTGAAATCAATAGTTATATGTGTTATTCCAACACAAGAAGATACATTTCTCGCAGATAAAATACATGTAACATCCCACCCCAAATTTACCCACTTTAACTTGCTCACCAAGGTAAATATGGGATGAGAGTTAATATGCATTAAGAAACTACAAGTAACATAGTCACGAAGTGTTTGTATAAATGAATAATTTGGACCACCAATTTCCCAGGGTTTTAATTTTGACATACAATCTCTGTTTGACTATCATAATCCCTTGTTCGGAAGATATCCATGAGGAGACCACAAATAATAATTATGAGAAACTTTTGACACTTTTTCGGACTCTCTTTTTCCCCTACAATTGTCGTTTAGGCCCTCAAAACAACCTAATAAGATTAGGACCCAAAAAAATCCAAAAATCCAAAGTTGTGTTAAATTTAAGGAAACAAAACTGAAAGGAAATAGTGTTAGGTGACGTTTGGATGATAACAGTGTGATCATGTCTCACTAGGTGTTTGCAGTTAGTTCTAAACACGTGGACCCAATCTTTCATAAATATATATTAGAAATTGGGCCATGCACATTAACTCTCATTTCATTTTTACCTAGGTGAGCAGGTTAAAGTGGGTGAATTTGGGGTGGGTTGTTACAAGTAATGTGCAATAGAATGGTCCAATACAACTTGGACATAAGTTCTCATAATAAAGAAGAGTAGTTGGATGAGATGAAGGAAGCCGAGACACCTTCCAATTGGATAGAGTCCCTTAGAAGCATTAGGCCCAAAATCATGAGCTATAATACTAATAATGAGAAAAGTCTCATAGCCCAAGAGAAGAAGGAAGAAGTAAATGTTGTAATGTTGCAATATCTATTAGACTTGTAATGAAAAAGGTAAAATGAGCTACACGAAAATAATTTGGACAAGCCTAGATCCAAAATGGACTATATTCCATCTATAATTTAGGAGTATGGCTAGAAACTATGGCGAGGTTGAAGAAAGTAGAGAAAGAAAGAGGTACAAGTGTGGAAGAAAGGATACAACCAGTGAGGCTACCTCAAAGCACACTTCTAAACGTGGAAATGATACTTCTTATATGATATCCAACACAAAAACCATGTGAGGGCTACATGAGAAAAGGAGGAAGAGGGCTGTGAATGGTGCATTTCCTAAGGAATTGAAGAATGATAAAACTCCTACCTTTAATGTGAAGAACATAAAACTGTAGGTTTTAACCCCGTAGAAAAATTACCTGCATACGAATTCTAAATCAGAGGAAAAATAAAAATGTGAGAGCATAGCACATAAAACACATATACACAGAGATTTCCCACTGCATCCCAAAACCGAGACTACCAGCTTGATATTTCATTATATTCCTTTCAATGTTACAATACATATTTATACATTTCGAAGCATCCAATACCATGGACCGAGGAAACCATCACGTCCAATACCATGGACCAAAAAACCATCGCATTCAATACCATGGACCGAAAACCATCGCGTCCAAAAAACATGTGCGAAAATCATGCACAAAACCATAGGTGGGTCCGCCCAACCTAACATAGGGTCCAAAACCAAAATTTTATGGGGCGCTGCCCTGGACCCCATAAAGTGGGGTTACGAGTACCCCTCAAACCCCCTGTTAAGTATGTGGAAAGAATATAACACAACCCAACACATATGTCTCTGACTACTATCCACCATCAGCAATTAGAGCTACAACTCAAATGATCTTTCCTGGAGAAGATCTGTCACCTCTTCCCCAGTTGAGTTCAGTTCATAAACTAAACTGGAGATTGACTGAAGCATCATCCATCTACTATGCACTTGCAAAGCAAGAGAAGTTCGAAGGCTACCTGGCTAACTTCAGGCTTTGTCTGTAGTTTATAAAGCAAACAACAATAACAAACCAACAAAATTTTCGTCCCTAGTATGGTCGCCACTATGTTAGTGCCTAAATCTACCTCATGCTGAGAAAGGCAGATCTAGGGTAATATTAAACCACGCTTAACCTGGTAGCTAGCCCTACCAGGTCGGGAGAGGGCTCTCTCCTTGTCAATCTCAATGAAAATATATCAAGGAAGGGTTGAGATCACTGATATAAAAACTAATTTTAGGCTAGGTATGCTTGCTCAAAGGAAATTGATTGAATTTATTGGTTGGGTTGCTGGATTAGATGAGGAAGGCAACTTTGGGTCGAGGAAATGAACACAGATTTGCAGAGGTTTCTATGGGGCAAGGTAGGAAAGTGTTTTAGCAGTTTGAAATGAGTGTAATTGTGATTCTAAAGAATTATGAGGAGTTGGAGAGGGCATGCAAGTGTCACGAGTCCTTTTCAAATAGTAGAAAACATGTAGAACTAAATAAACCCCAAGGTAGAGCACTGAAACACCAATGAATTCCACCTTTAAATTTGATTCATTTAGTTATGCTAAAATAGAGAGATGATGGCAAAAATAAACATAAGATCAACTAAATTACAGAGAAGAAAACAATGCTAATTCACATACCACAAGAATCCCACAAAATGCTACCAAACGCTGGTTTATTTCCTTGCCAAACTGCAAAAATGATGTACAATAATGCTCAATGCATCCACAAGAGTCCAAACTTCTGCCAAAGTACGACCTCTACACTATGAAATACATAAAATATATAAATTTTGTCATCCTTGTACTAAGGGCATTGAACTCAACCATTTTCTTCAAAATAAAATCAGTTACGTTAAACTTGGACCGAATTTCTGAAAATAGGTGTTGAAGATGAACTCGTATCTCCTAAATCATAGCACCTGTTACAAAATTGAAATTTGTTTTTGTAGATAAGGGCATGTTTGAGAACAAACTCTCTCAAATTCTTGAAATTCATTTCCAGTTTCTTAAAATCTGTGCCAAAAATCATCTCTAAAACAAAAAATCATTAAAAACTTAAATATGTCAAAATGAGTTGTAAAGATCTAGTCACATATCCCAATTCATTACATTTGTGAATAAACTGAAAGAGGTTTTTGTTATATGGCTCGTGTTTAACAAAAAACTCCTTGGGTTTTTCAAAATTTCCTTCCATCTGTTGTAAAATGGCACCACACTAAAATGACTAAAACAGTAAAAAAATATGAAAATTTTGCTTTGTTTCAATGTAGGCTCCAAATATTACTATATATCTCCCACATAGTAGCACCTGTGCACAAACGGAAGGATGTTTTTGTTATTTGGTATGTGATGAACAAAAATCTTTTTCACTTTTGAAAAATTCCTTACCATTATTTTAGAAACTGATTTTGTACTAAACTTTTCATCGTGTGCAGCAACTGACCTCAAAACATGCATAACCAAGAATCACTCATTCATTTTGATCATATCTTCTAATCTGGGAGCTGGTTATGGGAGTGTGATATACGGTTGGAAATATTTTTCCAAGATTATTCTAATGGACACGCTTGTGACATGTTTTGTGATGAACATCATGTGCAAAACATCTAAAATAACCAGACATAGTAAGAGCTCATGTTGATCCCTGGTGACAGGCTGCGAAGACTGGAACTAACAACAGATGCATGATTCTATGAATTAGCATGTCTATAATGGGGATAGGCCCTCCTAAACATAAAAATCCATCATGCATCAATCTAAGAAGCTATCACAAACATATTGTATTAATGGGGCTGTGGTGGTACTGTGGCACTGATAGGAAATTGAGCAACCCTAATTTCTCGACACAACGGACCCATTCCTCTGTTTCCAGCATGGCAGCACGTATTTCTTCATAATAAAACCTCATTATATATTTTCCATCTCCAAGTGTGGAAACTTAGCATGGTCTATGGGGTCCCAATCCTCCATTTTTAACAACGAGACTCTTGCGACTTGAGGGTTTTCAAAAGGGACCTGCTCAGGTTGCAAGGGTGTGGATTTTGTAAAATTTGGAGAATCTGGGCCGTTTGTGATCTTTTCTTTTCCCTTCCATGGAGGGATATATTTAGGGATCCTTGTCATGGGTTCCACTCTTTCAGCATCAATATCCACTATTTCCTTGAAGCATTTCGCCTTGAGGTCCACTACTTTCTCTGGCTGCTTATCTTTCTTCTGCTTTTGTGTTTTGGTATGATTCCTTGGGGATGCACGCACCATCACTGGATTTTTATGCTTTTCCATTGCTATGGGTTGCTTCTCTATCATTACAGGTTGTTTTTCTTTTGTCCTGGTTTGTTTTGGCCTAGGTGACGTTGGCGTCGTGGGCACCACGGGTGTAGCCTCTACACTTGATACCTTTGGTCCTAGTGCGTTAGACACAACTTCTTCCAAACTCAAGGCTTCGTTAAGGTTGGTGGCAGTCATTCTCTCCACAAAAAACTCACAAGCTTCAGGAGAAATGTTTGTTCATGATAATGATTCTTCCCAAAATGCTCGGCTCATAGGTGATAGACAACAAACTTTAGCAACAAGTATGATATTGCAAAGTGTTCTCTGTTGGACCACCACGCATAATTTATAGGGAGTTTTGAATTCAAATATTACCATTCCCCCCAATTTATGACAACAAATTTTGTTTTGGCAGTCGATCTTCAAAACGTTTTGCCTTAAATCCCACCGCGCCACTCCACTTAACCATCTTCTAGCCGTCAAGTCATGAACAATAACTCCAACAATCATTTCCTATTGCACTGCGTGGTACCTTTGCCCATAGCGCAGCTCTATGAGCACAACATCTTGGGTTGTGTCTCCATCATTCTCCACACAGCCTACTCACTGTGTTGTCCTCCAAGCTAGGTAGTGCAGTTTATAGTCCCGCGCTCCCATGCAACTGCCTAGACTATCCTACTGCCATATAGTCATTATGAAGGATCCTCTGTATACAACTTCAAACTGCTTCCATTCACTCTTTCCAAGAAGGGTTCCACATTCTGCTTCACGGGCTAAACTATGCCTCCTTCTGTAATTTCTTTGACAATAAATGGCCCTAACCAATGCATCTAGAATTTAACCTGAAATTTAGTGAATTTACTATCATATAACAAGACAAGATCATTTACCGTGACTATGTGAAGCTTGATATGGCAATCATGCCATTCTTTTTCACGTTCCTTCTGTATTTGTTGATGAAATACTACTGAAAATCAATCCTCTTTGAGCTCCATTAGCTACGTGAGCCATTCTTCTAAGGTCTTGCGATCCGCCATATCTGTCAGGGCTTCTATATGCAAATTAAGCACAATGTACTCCATTGACATTACAACTTTGACCCCAGATACTAATTTGAACATTGATTTCCCTGTCAACTTCTTACAAGGTTTCCTATAAGCCCAAAGTACTACAGTTACACACACATCCCAGCAATTTCACTACGCATTGGAGATCTTCATTAGCGCCTTCTCCAAAATCTTATTGAAGGCTTCAATAGTTCCATTTCCTTATGGGTGATACGGTGTACTCTTATGATGGTAGACCTAGAATTATTCAGTCAACATGCTAATCATTTTGTTTAGAAAGTGCGTACCTCTATCACTCATCAACACTTTTGGTCAGTGAAATCTAGTTAAGATATACTCAAACAAGAACTTTGTTGTCATAGCCCTTGTACAATCCTTAACTGGCTATGCTTCCACCCATCTCGTAAGATATTTTGTCATAGTCATAACGTAGTGTGCACTCGTTTTCTTTCCAGGGGGCTGAATTGGTCCAACAAAATCAATCACCCACTTCTGAAAGGGCTGCAAAGATACTTGAGGATGCAATGGTAACTCATCTCTTCATAATGGTATGACAGTTCTTTGACATGCATCACACGCCTTACAATGTGCCTTGGAATCCTTGTCCAGCGTTGGCCACCATGCACACAGAATCTTCTGAACAGTTTCTTTTCCTGCATAATGGCCTCCCGCAGCTCCCGCGTGAGCTTTGGCGAGAATGCTTCCCTGCTCAAAGTCCAACACATATCTTCGCAATATTTCATCTGCACCCATCTCATATAAATGTCCTGCAATAACTAAAAAACTGGCTGCACACACTACTAATTCCTTCTTTTGTTGACTTGTATATCCTTTTGGTGCCATCATGATAGTCAAGAAGTGAATAATGTCTGCAGAATGATTATGTTCTATGTGCACTACAAAGATTTGAGCATCCGGCAACCCTTCCTCGAAATTATTAGGCTCCTCTCCTATTTTGATGTACAATAGATGGCCAGTCCCTACATTTAACCTTCTTAGATTCATAATGACTTCAAAGTCATACTCCTAGAATAATATCAACCATCTGCAAATCTTCCCCCCCAACACAGGCTTATTGACCAAGTATTTCAAGGTAGAATGATTAGTGTACATCTTGAAATGCCCTCCTAATAGTTAATTTCTAAATTTTTGCAGCATGTACACCATGGCCAATCATTCATGCTTAGTCGTTGATTAATTATTCTTGAGCTTTGATAATTTCCTACTGGTGAAGGCTATATGATGGTCCATTTCTCCTTCACTGGCCAACATTAACACTGCACGCAATGTAATGCAAGAGGCATCCACATGTATGTGGAACTCCCTTTTCCACTTAGGGAATACCAATATCGGTGCAACGACCATATTTTCTTTCAATACATGTAAGTTGTGCTGACATTCTTCCTCCCAACAGAATGTTGCATCCTCCTTTAACAATTTTTCCATGGGCGTAGTATTTTGAGCATAAGAATTGATAAACTTTCGATAGTATCCCGTATGTCCCAACATCGCTCGCAGCTACTTGACGTTCCTAGGGGATTCCAAATTTAGAATTACCACCATCTTGGCAAGGTCCGCCATCAATCCTTGCTTGCACACCACGTGACCCAGCAAGATCCCGAAGGGAACACAAAATATGCATTTCTTCATATTCAACATGATTTGGTCTCTATGACATGTATCCAACATCAGGCTTAGGCTTGCTACATGGCACTTTACTAATCCAAACTTTGTCCAGTCATCAATGTATAATTCTAAGAACTTATGAATGAACTCCTTGAATGCTGCTATAACTACATAGGAAAATACCGTAGGCACATTCTTGAGTCCAAATGGCATCCAGTGCACTGACAACAACCCCATTATGTCGTGAAGGTCATTTTTCTCCTATCCTCTGGCACGATCTTGATCTGATGATACCCAAAAACTACGTCAGTAAAGGAATAAGCTTCGTGGCACGCAAAATTGTCTAACACTTCATCTATAAATGACGTTGGGAATGGGTCATGGACACACACATCATTAAACTTCCGAAAATCTACGCAAATCCTTATTTCACCTTTTTGTTTCTTCTCTTGAACCACCATCAGGCTCACCCAGTCAGATTCTTCAACTGGTTCTTTGATTTCTGCCTCCGTCACCTTGTCCATATCTTGGAAAACCTTTTCCTTGTATTTAGGATTAAGGCTATACATCCTCTATTTAATAGGCTTCGCATCCGACTTTGCAATCATCTTCATAACGCCCAAATTGCCAACTATGCCCTTCAAATATGAAAACTTGGTAGGGAAGAGATCCTGATATTCACGGAGTTACTCAACAACTTTATGCATGGTAGTGTCGTCCCAATAATATCCAATCTTCGCAAACTTTAGTTCTGCTTCAATGACAATGTTTACTTGCTTTGTCTTCAATAGTGCAAATATGTCCGGGTTTTCTACTTGTGGGCCTTCGACTTTGCGATGACCTTCTACCTCTGGAATATTGATGTTTCTTGGATCTTCATCCTCCTCTTTAGTGGTCACATTATAGCAGTCCAATGCATGGCACAACTGGGTGGTCCAATTTCATTGGCTCCATTCCATAGGTTTCATCGACATTCTGAAGATAACTGCCTTAATCTCTTGTAGTGCTTCAATAATTCTTACGAAGCCATCTTCAAAGTTGAAGGTCAATAAGAACCATTCCTTCAATATATCCCATTCTGCGGTGCCATGGAGGAGCTCCGTTTCTAGATACCAGTTCATGGGAATTATATCCAAGGTACAAAAAAATATGTGTACCCACTCCGGTTACTGTACTATTCCCCATCCTTTAGTCCATTTTTCTAGGTGATCATGCAGATCGTCCCTTCCATTATATTTCTTAGTCATTCTGGTGTTAGCACGCCCAAAAACATAACCTCATCATTCTTCGATAATCTCGTCATCCACCAAAACTATCCTTATGCATACCCCACCATCGTGCAGGCATATCACGTAGTGCCAAATATAATTCTTGGAAGTGGTGATCCTTAGGGACTTCATGCTCAAATTCATACAAAAACAGATGTATGTTAGGTAAACCATCATAATAGGGTAATTTCCTTACCTCTGACGAAACACAGTGCAACGAGTTTGTCATCATGTTGCATCGCAATGTGGACACTTCATGCAAGTGATTCTGCCAATTCTCAAATTCTTCATCTGAATCAAAGGTACAAAGACTCTCCTAGTCCCATGCAATCCATCCATCTACCATTACATTGATCTAGTCTTAATCCCTCATTGTTATCTTGTAAATATGATCTATTTCATCATCACTTTAATCGTAATCGCGGAGTAGTTTAGTATAGCACACTCCTTCCACAGAGTCCAGTGGCACTATAACCCGAAGTGATTTCCTTTCAAACAACATTTTCCTCTTCTTCAAATTGATGTCTCCATTCATATCAATAGCCCAGTAAATTCCCAAGAGCACAAGGTAGGGATTACTGCCTTTGACGATTTCTATAACCTCAAAGTCGTCCATCACGCTCGCACCTTATATTTCAACTATTACTCCATATAATCTTCCCATGGGGGTGACCTTTTGTTGGTTCTCCATTCTGAGTTGAATCAGAGAGCATTGCAATGTAGGTCTCCCCATCCTTTCCCATGTTTGTTTCACTAACACATTTGCATCGGACCCCAAATCCAAAATGACTTGGTCCATCTCATAATCACCTAATTTCACAGTGAGCCTCATCTCGTGGTCTGTTCGTGCCTTATGGTTGCCACTTTTTTTTTCCACCCAATGTCCATCATGGACTTTCTCCTTACTGCCAAATTTGTTTATTAATGCCTACATGCCTTCCATAACTTTTCTATCATGCAATACTTTTAGTAAGGTCTCCAAAAACATAGTGAGTACAGAGGGATCAACCTCTGTAGGAACACTGATTTCTTGCGTTTTTTCCTACCTTCCTGAGGTGGAGGCCTCAAAGAAGCTCTCCTTCGCTTCCATAAATGTTTCCTTAAAGTGACCTAGATCAAATCCAACTTCTTTCTCTGGTGCTATACGGACCCATCCTTCTTCTTCATGCTATTTACCCTTATCAGCTTCAGTCGTCATTCCACTTATTAGAACAATGTTAACACTCTGGACTTATGCACGGGGCTCAAACCTCATCATCTATATATTCTGCATAGGATGCTAGGGCTATGTTTACTTCTCTTGCATTTCGTATATTAGCACCAAGAATTATTCTATAGTATGGTCTAACTGTCTATAATATTGACAAGGGTGTGTAGGATTTTGGAAGTCTCATGCATAGTGTCCCGGCTATCCATAGTTGTAGTAGATAATCTGACCCTAGCCTCTAACAGGTCCTCCTCCTCCTCAGCCCCATTCTTGACCCTGATAACCTCCATGCGCTCCTTTGACACCCTGACCTGGAGGCTGAGTTTCTTATTGCATTCGGTATGGTTTTGTTTCGATCATCAACTCATAGCTTCGATAGTGGCGCTCATTGTGGGCCATAGATTTGCAGAAGTTAGAGAACAATTGCTTGGGTGTCTAGACAAACTTTTGAAGTAAATGGTAATTATCTGTTTCATGTTTTCCAACAACCTAACAAATGGCACAAGATAGCATAACCCCCACGCTTGACCCTGCTGGGGCTTTTGGATTTAGGGGAATTGGTCCTCCTCCTATAATAAAATTCTCGTACATGGGACAATGGTCTTTATCATGCCCTTGGCTCTTGCACTTCAAACACCAAACTTCCACATGCACTTTTGGTTTAGTCTCCTTTTCTTTCTTCAAACTCTATAACTCTAGGTGTAAGCTTGCTAATTGTGAGTGGAACTATTGTACCCCCAAGGTTGTATCTTGAATAGGTGAGGCATGAAACCTCATCATGATTTCCAGACTTCTACCTATGTTTCTATCTTTTGTTGTGACAAAAAAATGCTTAGGTGGGGTAGAAGCAAAGTTATAAACCATTCACGATGCTAACTATCTTTGAGCTCCATGCTAGCTTCTAAAATCTGACGCTTCAACCTTTGATCTAATTCCCAAGGTGTCTCATCAACCCTCATCATAATTTCTTTGAATCCAATTACTGACTGTGAGTCAAACTTAGGCTTACTAAACTACTTGTTTAAAGCTACCTTAGTCTCTTCTAGCATCGCAAGAGGATTATCGGAACAATAATTAATATAACAAGTTAGCGTGCAATCCTAAAGAGCAGTAACCAATTGTGATTTCTTTATATTGTCATCAGTAATATGTTGTCCTATCCATACAACATTCACAACAAACCAAAACTACTCTGCATCTTCACTCTGCATGCCTTTGAAAATCAGAATCTTCACCATCTTTACCATGTTTAATGGTTTTTGCGGAGGTGGAGGTGTGGGAAAAACTATATGCGGTTGAGGTGGGGGTGGAGGTGGAGTGGAAGGATGATTTTCTCTAGTAATCCCCTGAGCAATTAGCTGAATAGCTTCGTGGCAGAGTGTGCCCACCCCTTCGTTGTCACTTAGAGGAGGTTCAATCAAGGGACTATACTCTGGTCTGGATCCTTGGCGATTTCTAAAGAACTGTCCACTTCACGTAGCTCCGAACATCAAGGTAATGCCATCACCCATTTTTCACACAACACCATTTCAATCCAAGTATTCAATGTTCTTAAATACTTACCTCCCTGTCCCCTGAAAAATCTTCGCTCCATTTCACTATAGCTGACTAAGGTATCAACTAAAATTTTTGTAACAAATCCTCCTCTAATTCGATCAAGCCAATGATTGACAACCCGCATGATCTTATTTTCAGAAGCTTCTAATTGTCACACTAATTCTGGAGTCCACACTATAGGACTATCAAGCTTCCACCTTCCTTCACTGTCTATTAATCTACCTAACTACTCATACAGTTCAATGGGAAATGTTATGAAACCTGCTCACGAAAAGATAGAAAAGATAGATCAATGCCTTATAAATAAGCCTCTTCGAGGGGGAAACATCCTTTGAATTACACGAATGAATAATTATTAGACGATACAAATGACAAGACCTCCTTTCTATATATTGGAGTCTAAGGGGTCATAATATAATCAAAGCCGACATAAAAATAATAATGTAAGGGCACAATAATAACAATAGTGGGCTTCTATGGGGCACACTAATAACAATATGGGAACTACATGGGCACACCAATATAATAAGGGGGTTGTACTAATAATAATAAGGGGTTACACTAGTAATATAGGGACCTAACATGCCCCTCTCCTACAAAAAGTGTTATCCTCAATGCTTCAGTAGTTCTTGATGCTTTTGTATAAAATTCTTGTCCTCCCATATGGAATCTTCAGCGGGTAAGTTCTTCCACTTGATGAGATACTATGAAATTGATCGATTTCGTAGCTGTGAGGCTCTTGTTTCTGTGGCTACTCCAGGTTCCAATATGATTTTTCCTTCATCATCAAGTTCTGTCAATATTGTTTGAACTGAGATCTTTTGCAACTTTTGAATGAGTGGAAACACTTCTTTGTCATTCTTCTATTCATCCCTTGCTTCGTTTATTGAATTTGGTTGGATAATAGAAATAGTACAAAACAATGCTTCCACATCCTCATCCTCTCTTGAGAGTGCATCTGCAACAACATTTTTCTTCCTTTTTTTTATAGATGATTTCAAAGTCATAACCCAACATATTTGTGACCCATTTGTTTTTTTCTTCTAAAGATAATAATTGTTCTAAAAAGTATTTAAGACTATCATGATACATTTTTACCTTGAAGTGTCTTCCCATTAGGTAAGGTCTCCATTTCTTAAGTGCATGTAGTATTGCCAACTTTTGATTCTCATAAATAGTTTGCTTGATATGTAGCCGTAAAAATACCCAATCACCTACATCAAAACTTCTTTCATTGTGATGTTGATCTTCCCGTTGTTTCATTCGATTCTACATGAAAGCGGTGTTATCCTTTAAACGTTGGAAAACTTCTTGTTGATGCTAGATGTGATCTTTCACTGCTTGAATATTTTTCTTCTTGATATGTCCTTCTATCTTGAGATTTTGAGAAGTCATAATTTCTTCCAATGCATTACAAGATATGGTTAGATTAATTTATTGATGCTCGATGTGATCTTTCACATCTTGAACATTTTTCTTCTTGATATTTCCTTCTAACTTGATAGTTTGAGGAGTGGTAATTCTGGCCAATGTATTACAAGATATGGTCAGATTCATTTCTTGTTTCATGAAGTGATATTTCACTTCTTGAACCTTTTTGTTCTTGATATGTCCTATCTTGTGAGTTTAAGGAGTGGTAATTCTTGCCAATGCTTTATAAGGTATGGTTAGATTCATTTCTTCTTTATATGGGATTGGTTCCTAGTGTATATCCTATTGTTTTGATGTTTCTTGATCCTTTTCTTCCTCCTCTTCATAATATATGTAAAATAATTTCTTCTCAGCACACTTATGACCTTTAGTGTATTTTCTATCATAATTGTAACAAAGCCCTTTTTCTCTTTTTTCTTCCAATTGTTGTGGTGTAAACCTTGTAGGTTGTGGAAGGCTAGGAGAAAAAACACTTCCATAAATATAGTTGTGAGTGGTGGGATTCCTTGTTTCCATAATTTCACTTCCAAATTTTCTTGTCAACTTGAATGCCTTCTCCAACGAATCAGGTTCCCAAAGATGAAGCTCATGTTGAATGTTATCCTTTAAAGCCCTGTTGTGCTATACAACAACCCCCCCATTTCATAAAATCTTTACGCAATTTTTTTTATTTTGAAATCAGTCCCTTTTTAAATCAACTTAGTTTGATTTGTCAGTTCAAAAGTAAAACTAGTACTAACCTTATAATAAGAAAAATATTTATTAAAAGGCTTGTGGAAATGACTCATTTTATAAACCCTTTTAATAAAAAACAAAGTGTTCCTTTTAAAATATTATAAAACCATTCTAATTGCAATAAAACGATCATAGATCACATATCGCAATGACAAAGGGACATACACCAAACAAATCTTCATCTGATCCTCCGATTCGAAAAGGGGATCTTAATCGGTAATTAGAGAAATCAAATGCCAAAGGCACACATAGAAGGGCTCATCATATCTTCCGATCTGATATCACAATCGGTAATCGGAGATATTCATTGATAAAGGGACATATGTAAAGGACTCATCAAATCTCCCGATCCAATAATGTAAATCGCAATCGACAATCGGTGGAATCATATGAAAAACGGTTAAACGCTTAAGCCTAATCTTGATTGCAATCAATTAATTGGGCGAACATCTCAAAAGGTAAATGTATGCTAAAAAAGGTTTTCATGCATAATATCTAGCCCCATTATATTATAATATTATCTTTCGGCAAACAAAGATATTCATTGCAAGTCACTAAGCCTCTCCCTTTCAAACACCTAATTGTGATTTGTGATTTATCACTGATCGTCGATCGAGGAAATCCGAAGCATGCTTGAATTAATTCGGTATATGATCAGCAAGATGGGCATTTATGGTAATAGAACCACAATTGACAGTTTGAATGACTATTTAATATTACAGTTAAGGATCAATCTTTTAAAAGATTTCATTTGTGGTAATTCTTAACTATATTTCATTTATCGTATGTCAATCACCATAACTCTACTCATTCTCATATTATCTTGTAGTAGCACTATCTCTATATTACAGTTTTCAATTGTTTGTGCAGAGTCTCTCCGAACTCCTAAATCTAGAGAAACTGGGGAAGAAATCAAAGAAGTCCACAGTAGTAGCTCCTGCAACCAAAGATGCAGGACCAAGAAAGAAAGGATTAATCTCAGATAAAACATGACTTGGTCTAGGAAATACTAACTGGGAAAGTATTTACAATCTAATAGAAGCAAAGGAGCCTGAAGAACTAGAAGAGGAAGCCACTACCGATTCAATCAACAAGTCAGTGGGAACTCTAAAAGAATTGGCTTGTTCGTATTCTCACAAGATAGCCGCACAGGCTAAGATTCTACCATACACTGATGTAGTAACATGGGTGGTTCAAAAAATCCCAACTACGGATAGAACATTTTGCACAGTTGATGGGAGGATATTTGGCTCACTCAAGCCTAAAGATCTTAGGCAACTGTATCATCTACCACTACCCAAGAAGCAATACAACAAAGCATTCCTAGAAGCATTCACAAAGGAAAATGACTCAGAGTCAGACCTGATCAAGTAATGGAGACATTTCCCAGAGAAGCACAAGCACGAGTCATCGGATAAGTATTATGTTGATTCATTAGCTTCCCCTTATTGCTATGCTGGAGCTATGATGTGTAGGTTATGGGGAAATACATGATTCTGCCAAATTCACTATAAAGATGGTCTCCCCTAATGGAAGCATAAACTAATGGTTATGTGATGGATCGGGCAAATATTTTGTCTGATAGACTAGATACTGAGATATTAGAATATAGAAGGAATGCATCTACAACTTCCCAGATTGTTCCTCCTTTCTATTAGAGTGCATACATTATGGATACTATTTGTTTTAATTCTAAATATCTGGTACTTGGATGGAGATGAACTCCCCAAGATCTGAATCCAATCCACATTTACCACAAGCAGTTATGGAAGGCACACTACAAAATCACCTGTATAAAATTTGCAATGGTTTTATTCTCCCTGTATATTATTCTATTTTTAATAAGCCTGCCCCTAGGATATCCCAGGAAGCATAAATTGACTTGACAGTAGTAGGTAGTTTCGTTCGGGGGGGGGAGAATTTACCTATGTAAGGCTTTTTGGTAGCCTTACTAAACCTCATTTTCTCCCCTTGTATGTTCCCCATAAATTGTTAGCTCGAGAATTGGCTTATCAGATAACAGTGGAAGGGACATCTAGAACCCTTAGAGATTCAAAGAAACACATGTGGCCGATCTTTCCCTTAAGATGTAGCATTTTCACTTTACATGACTACAAGCATGCAGAAAAAGAGACAGAAAAGATTCAAATACTAAATCGTGCTACAATTCCAAACAGACAATATGATCCAAGAAAGGTTGCTCATAACATCACATCTCAAGCCAAACTTTCCAAATTTGACCATGAAGTAGATGATTTCAATGATTTATTTGCTTCATCTGAATCATTATTTTAGGTTAAAGGATTGGCCAGGATCAGGTATGAAGAAGAAGGGCTAGAAACATTCAATAGGCTCAGAGAATAGAGGTTGCAAACTCTGCCTTTGGACCTATTAGCTACAACCTCGACAGTCCAGTCAAGTGAAACCAAACAGAAAGCTACTGACAAGACTCCTTTAGTGGAAACGGTTCTTGAAAAAGGAAAATTGCCAGAGCAGGAGCAGGGACAAGCAAAAAGCATTGAACTCATTGATTCAGACATTCATATTGATCCCAAGTTGCACAAAGAATGGCAATAATTTGACTCAATTATCAGTAACACTGAGAGCCTACAAGGATTTAACACACCTGAGATGACAACTGGTCAAAAGTCAGCAACTAATATAGTTACGACTGAAGGAACTAGTGGCCCACCCATGACTAAAAAAGATTTTGAGATAATCACCGAGAATCCATCTGATGAAATTGTTCTACATGCAAAAGAAATACCACCCTTGGATGTCTTCTACAACCCTAAGCATAGGGTTGTAATCAAGAGACAAAGGAAAACGAGAAAACCTTATCAATCTTCTCTTTTGCCTTCATAAATGGAGATAACAAATGTGGTATGGAGAGAAGAAGTTAACCCTTCCGAAGATCTTACTAAACTCTCTCAGTATGCTGGAGCATACACAATAGCTACTATGGATAAGGCATCAGAAGTCAACAATTTACTCAAGGAAAAGGATCAAACAATTATTTTGTTAGAGACACAAGTACAAGAGAAGTAGCAGAGGCTAGAGCAGTTGAAACAACATTTAGCAACATAGAGACAGTCAAATGATCAATTAAACGAGAAATTTCTCAAAGAGAAACAAAGGATTGATCATCATGCAATTCAGAAGCAATAGGAACTATCTCTATCATTAATCAAACTGCAATCGATAAATGGATAGTTAAGCAAATCAAAAGAAGAACAAATTGCTCAAATGTCACTAAAAATAGAAAGGTTCAAAGGATATCCTCAAGTGGGAGAATTCAAATCAGAGGCTCTCCATATTAATAAAGCATTATATAATTAGTTGAACTTATTATGTCATAATATCTCTCTTGCTCTTCCGATATGTGAAATTTCATCATCTATGATTGATAAATCAGTTGATGCGAGGCGGAAATTGGAACAAGCAGATAAGAATTTAACAGAGTTTCTCTCTTGGCAAGAAACCAAGGGAGGACAAGCTGCAAATCTACCCCAAATTCTAGAATCACATAAAGAAATCTTGTTCCTTGAGTGGCAATCTCAACTGATGAAAGTAGAAAGTGCGACGTCAAGATGCAGATCGGTGACTAGTAATCTGATAGAATTAATTAATGATACTCTTTATTTGTCAAATTTAATTTCAGAATGTTCTCCAAGGAAACTATCGGTGAAAGTATTATAACAGACATGGAAACAAGAGTTGGAGAAGATGAAAAGATTAATAGCAGGCATTCAGACTTTAACATGGGAAACCTTTTGGTTCTTCCTTGTTAAACCATATAGTCAACGAACAATGATCAAATGCCTCACTGATGCAATCGGTTATATGATTCCTAAAATTACTGATGCCACATACACTACCCAGTTACATTCACGTATGAGTCATCCTCCAGAATTGTAACCAATGCTCACCATCTGCTAGATCAAGCCACAAGATAGTCAGCCAAAACAGTGAACCATTCGACTGACTGCAAGCATGCCTATTTCAGGGATATTTTCATATATTTGTGATTTGGTTATACCAGTACACAACATTTTTATTTCATAGTTAGTTAGTTTAGATAGTATTTATACACCCTTTCATGTTTTTAGAAAGGGTCCTAAATTTTTTTATTAAGACTTAGACCAGAAGTGCACTATTGTGCTTCCGATAAATATAATATATAGAATTCAGGTCCAGTTTAAAATATATATATATATTATTATAGTATATATATATAATATATATATATATATATATATATATATATATATAATAAATTATAATATTATTATAAACTGGACCTGAATTCTGAGTTTAATGAAGAAATATTTCGTGTGATATGCACTATTTCTTCTTATAAAAGTATTTCCAAGTTAGAAAGTGGGATTCGAAAGCAATTCATATCGGAAGGGACCCAAACACATATGGTACTACTATCTATGTTTTTTCTTCATTCTTTTATGTGAATCAACATTCATTCATTTTTCTATTATTGATATATGTATATGCTTTCACAACAATTCTTTTACTTATCGCTATTGAATGTTTAAGAGTTGTTATTTTTCATATATATATGTGTGAATGGTATATAAAGATCAATGCAATAATGTTTTAATTATTACTTTGTTCAACTACTTGGACAAAGTAATTATCATATGAATGAATATTTTTGTTTATGACTAGAGTCATCTATATGCCTACTTTTCAAGAAGAATCATCAAGAATTGCACTAAGAGAAAGACTTCCTGGGATATATTAGTTAGTTATTGTTGCATTTTAGAATAAAAATTTCATCATTTTATATTATATATAAATAAATTGATCGCTTATCCATCCCATTTATAAATCATTAGGAAACTGGTCCCATTATATCCAGTTAGAGCCACCACACCAAATGGAAAAGGAACTGCCTTTAAGGTCCAGACCAGGTTGTTTTCCCTATTGTTGATGTATTGAGTTTTTGAGGCATCAACATTTTTTGTGCTAGAAGTAGGGCATGAACTGTGAATGGTGAGAAAACCCAAATCTACAATCCATTATGAGAGTAAATCTCCCTCCACCTCACCTCCGACTTCTCCCTCGCATACTGGAACTCCAGTTTTCAAGAGAGAAGTAGAGAATACAACAATTTGTTCCTTCTCACCCCCTCACCAGACTTCAGAGTGAAAAGCTTGGTATTCAACCTACTGAGTTACCTTTGCCTAAAAGAAAATGGGTAAGGAAAACAACTGAAGGATCTGGTAGTGAAACTTTCTTGTCATCATCATCCATTTCATCTTCTCCAGTGCGAAGTCAACCATACACTCCTCCACTCCAGATTGTCATTCAACAGGGAACTAGAACTTCAACATCTATTTCTCAACCTCATCAAACTTCAATATCTTCTCCTTCCCAACCATATGGAACTTCATCAACACTATCATCTATTAGTAGCTCGACAATGGCTCAGAATCCATGGAACAGTCATGGCAGAGTCACAATGCCTGCACCTTTGCACCCATTTCCAGCTCATCCTGAAAAATGGTTGCCGAAATTTAATCCAAATACAGGCATACAGGTAGATGAACACCTAAACAACTTTATGTTGTCGGTCAACTTAAAATGAGTTACTGAGGAAGATGTGGTTGTTAGACTTTTCCCTTATACCCTAGAAGGATCAGCTAGGTCTTGGTACTTTTCCTTACAATCAAGATCCATTACTAGTTGGAATATTTTTCAAGAACAGTTATTGACTAAATATGGTGATGATAAATCTGTAGAAACATTAATAAATGATATTTCAAATATTAGAATAGAGTCTAAAGAGCCTATAAAAGAGTTCAATTCACGGTTTAATAAAATCTTAAATAAGATTTTGACTGCCTCTAAACCCTGTGAGCAAGTTATAAGTGAATGGTATATAACAACTTTACCTTCAAACATAGCTATCTTTGTAGATAGAGCTGCAAAACCGACTATAGAAGAAAATATGAAAGAGGCACTTGTGTAGAGAAATGCATCATCACCTTAGAAAACAAAGCTGCTCTTGAAGATAGAAAATAAAAAAAAGTCTCCTTCATAGATGATTCAAAGAAGAAAATGGCTAAATATCCTATGATATCGAAGGTCTCCAAAATGTTCTAAAGACTATGTCAAAAGAAATGACAGAAATCAAGAAACAAGTAGCTGAGACTTCAAAGAAAAGCCATTTAGAAACTTTAAGAAACCAGAATCAAAACCCCCTAATGCTATATCCAATGAAGACTTAGACCCCGAGGATGATGAAGAGGAAGAGATAGTCTTATCATCTGAAGAAACTAAAGAAGAGGTAATTGTAGAATGTCATGGGATGTGGGACTTCATTTTTCCCAATTCTGATACTGAAAATGAACAAGAAGCTTTCCCAGACAGTACCAGGAGTAAAGGTACTCCAAAACCTATTCAAGTAACTTAGAAGAAAAAGAACATGGGTACTACTACTAAAGAAAAAGTTCCCACAAAGAAGTCTATAGCAATACCTTCTCAAAATCAGCCATTAGCTTCAAATCCACCTTCAACATCTAAAACGTTAGTGACAGACTCTATGGATTACGACATTATTGAATACATGAAGAAAACGAAGGAAAATATCACTATGTTTGAACTTAGTAAACTCAAACATCAACAAAAATTGTTGCTCAAGGAATTAGATGCAGTACCTTCTTCTCCTCTCCCAAACGCTGTATTGTCCAAAGCTGCTAATGAAACAGGTATACCACTTCCTGGTAGAGTAGAAGCTACTGATGTTGTTCTAATTGGAGATAAATAAAATTCCCATACTCCTCCTTTTCTCTTGACCTATGAGTTTTATAATAGAAATTTTCACAATTTCTTGATAGACTCAGGGGCTTCTTTGAATATAATGCTAGCCTCAGTTTGTTCTAAACTGAATATTGAACCCCAAAAGTCTGCAATCCATATTATCCAGTTGGATAAAACTAAGGTCCAAGTATTAGGACAAATTAACTCAGTTACCATTTAAAGGTTATCAACTGACCCAAGAGTTGTTCAGAGAATTGATATTTTAATCGCTGACATTCCTGAGTTCTATGGTTTGATTTTGAGTAGAGACTAGTCTGAGAAACTTCATGGTTACATTTCCACTGATTGGTCCCACATGTGGCTGCCCTATAAAGGAAAGCCAAATGAGATAAAGATTGTTCGGGAGAAGCATATGACTCATATTGTAACAGAGTTTGAGCAAGGAAACCAACCTATAACATTCAACAACAACATTTTGGGTAACTACTCATCTGAATCGTTTTTTGGTAATTTTACTGCTCAATCATCACCTTTCTCAGTTAATAGTTTCAAATCTAAAATTGAAATTTTTTCCCAAACTGATACATCAAAGTGTGTTAAAATTGTTGATGAAACTGTAAATAAAACTATAGATAAACCTTTGTTTTGGTCATTATATTTTGATGGGTCTAAATCTAATGAAGATGCAGGAGCAGGATGTATTTTAGTTAGTCTTGAGGGAGAAAAGACCATGTTATCATGTAGATTAAAATTTGAGTGCACAAACAATATTGCTAAATATGAAGCCTTGATTCAAGGACTTTATAAAGCAATCGGTCTTAAGGTACAATATTTAAAAGTGTTTGGTGACTCTGAGATTGTTATAAGACAAGTCAAGAATAATATACATTGTCTTTCTAGTCACGTTAAACATTATCAATCCTTGGTAGAAGACCTTGTATCTCATTTCCTAGCATTTAATATTTCTCTCATTCCAAGGTCTCAAAATGCAGCAGCAAATTTACTAGCAAATGTTGCTTCTAAGCTCCTACCATCTGAAGATTACAATCTTGATAGGTTCTCAGTAGAATTAATTTCAAACCATCAATTCCTGATAATGTCACTAACTGGCGAGTATTCAATCATGATGATGACATTTTAAACTTCTTAACTTCTGATAAGTCCTATGGTGATCAAATTATTGATGAAAGTGAGCATGACCTTCAAATGAAAGAAAAACCTGAAGAAAATTCAATACCCAAACCAGTAGTCAAACTTGAAGATCTTTATGACATCAAAGATAGGTTTAAACAGGTTATTAATTCAAAGCTCCAAAGTTCTACATTGAGATTTGAATTAATAAACCTTGGTACAGAGGACAATCCACAAAACATCAATTTGGGATTAGGAATTACTTCAGAAGAAAGAATTGCATTTATTAGGCTATTGCATAGATATAAAAATGTCTTCACTTGGAAATATGATGATTTGAAAATGTATGATACATCTATCATACAACATATAATTCTGATGATATCTGAAGAAAAACTAGTACAACAGAAATTAAGGAAAATTCATACTAACCTAGAGAGTCATATAAAATCTGAATTAAATAAACTTTTGAAAGCTAAGATAATTTTTCCTGTTAAACATTTAAATTGGGTGTCCAACATGGTGCCAGTAAGGAAGAAAAATGGTGACATTAGAATTTGTATTGATTTCGGAAATCTTAATAAAGCAAGTCAAAAGGATAACTTCCCTCTACTTATCATGGAGCAAACTCTCCATTCAGTATCTAGTTCTAAATTAATGTCCTTCTTAGATGGTTTTTAAGGGTATAACCAAATTTTGGTCCACCCTGATGACAGACTTAAGACTAATTTTAGGACCAAGTGGGGAACTTATGCCTATCAAAAAATGCCTTTCAGAATAATCAATGTTGGAGCTACATTTCGAAGAGCAATGGACATCGCATTCAGAGGTCTAATCAATAAATCAATAATTGTCTATTTAGATGACATTACTGTTTTCACTAAGAAAAGATCAAATCATTTACATGACATGAAACAAATCTTTGAGCGCTGTAAAAGGTATGACATTTCACTCAATCCTAAGAAGTCCTTTTTTTCTCTTGACCAAGGTAAACTCTTTGGATTCATTGTTTCAAAAGAGGGTATTTATATTGATCTATATAGAATCAAAGAGACTTCTAAAATTCCATTTCCACATAATAAAGAAACAATGCAGTCATTTTTAGGCCAAATTAATTTTGTAAAAAGATTCGTTCTAGATTTTTCACAGATTGTTTAACCATTACAAACCATGATTAAGAAAAACTCGGTGTTTAAATGGGGACATATAGAGAAACAAGCTTTTGATTCAATCAAGCAAGCGATCATAAATTCTCTTCCATTAAACACCCCTGATTTTTCAAATCATTTCATTCCATATAGTCTCGCATCCGATTCATCTTACGCAACAGTGCTGACACAAATCAATGATCAAAACTTGGAAGCACCAATTTCATTTTATAGTTCAAATCTTCAAGGTGATGAACTCAATTACTCCAAAGTTGAAAAGAAATCCTTTGCTATATATAAAGCCATTAAACATTTCAAGCCCTTTCTCTTAAAGGCTCACACAAAATTTATAGTTCCTTTTTCAACAATAAGACAATTACTAATTCAAAGGGATTTGGGAGAAAGAAAGGGCAAATTGGGTCACGACATTACAAGAATATGATTTGGACATAAAACTAGCAAATATTGTCAAAGGCCAAGGTTTTTGTAGGTTGTTAGCAGGAGCTTCTAATATTCAGGAACATGAAGATACAAATGGTATTGAAGATATCAATGAGATAAGTAGCATTAATCGTGAATCCCAATATGCAGATTTGATATTCTATTTAAAAAATGGATGTGTTTCTCCTATTCTTTCCTATAAAAATAAACGTGCCATAAAACTGAAGGAAAAAAAATTCATGATTGTTGATGATGTATTGTTTAGATGGAATTATGATTCAATTTTGTTAAGATGCTTAGAAAAACCTGAAGCACAAAAGGTCTTGCAGGAACTACATGATGGTCTGGCAGGAGGACATTTTGGAGTTAATACAACATCCCAAAAAATTATTCATGTTGGATATTACTGGCCCACCTTATTTAAAGATACTCATGAATATGTAAGGAAATGCCAAACATGTCAAATTACCAATGGAAGACAAAGGAAGCCAGCTTTTCCTTTGCAACCAGTCAACATTGAACAACCCTTTGAACAATGGAGATTGGATATCATTGGAGAAATTATTCCACATTCATCTAAACAACATAGGTATATCCTTACAGTTACCGATTACTTTACTAAGTGGGTAGAAGCATTTCCTTTGAAGACAGAAAACTCTAAAGCAATCATTGAATTCATAGACCAGTTTATCGTTACCAGGTTTGGTGTCCCAAACGCTCTTATTTTTGATAATGCATCTTATTTCTCTGGTAATTCCATACTTGAATTTTCTATCCAAAGAGGATTCAAATTGAAATATTCTACAAACTACTACCCTCAGGGTAATGGTTTAGCAGAATCCACCAATAAAAATATTGTCAAAATTGTTAAGAGAACTATTGATCAGAATCATAAAAACTGGCATAAGTCTTTGATATTTGCACTATGGGTAGAGCATATAACATAGAAGGCCTTAATAGGCACTTCTCCATTTAATCTAGTGTATGGAAAAGAGGTTGTCATACCAACAAACTTAGTACTTCCATCATTAGCTTTAGTGCATTTTATTGAAGAAAATCCCTCATCTTCTATTCAACTGAGACATGATCAGATTCTGAAACTAGAGGAATAAAGGGAGAAAGCTCAAATTACACATGCAAAGCACCAACAAATTATCAAGTATTCTTTTGATACAACTTCAACCGGCTCAAAACATTTACAAGTTGGTGATCTGGTTTTGAAATGGGACAAAGCTCATGAGGATAAAGGAAAACACACCAAGTTTCAAAAAATGTGGCTCGAACCATTTCAAGTCAACAAGAAGATAGGCCCATCTACATTCATATTGCAAGATCTATCAGGAAAGAGAGAATCTCTTCCTGTCAATGGGCTTATTTTGAAAAAATTCTTCAATTGAGGAGGTAACCCCTTCTCACTTTGTAAATATTCAAAGCTATATTCGTGTGAATAATTAGTTTATTTTCTACCTTAGGAAATAAAGTTGTAGATAGCCTTCTATTGGTATTTACTATTTTGAAAGGTTACTTAAAAGAAAATAGTCATAATATTTACTTCTGATAGATGAAAGCCTTGAAAGAAAAGGAAAATCTCTAGGAAATTAGGTATAATTAAATTCTGAAAACCCTTTTTATTTTTGTGAAATCTTCTCAAAACTTGAAAATATTGTAAATCATTCAAAAGTTTTATAAGCCTTAAAAAAGGTTATCAATACAAAATAGGGACTCATTCAATCTTAGCATCTTCAGCTCTCAAAACTGTCATCCATGTTCTCTTAAGGAGAAAATTATTCACCCCATCCATCAAATTTTATAATTTCCCAGAGTGTAATTCTAAAATATATTCGATATAAAAGATAAGAGGTCTTATCACAAGCCTACTTACCATGTTCATAGAGGACTAGTTCAACTGACATTACGAACACTGCATACCAAAACGGGTAATGGCTTATAATTATAAGACAAGGGGTCTCATCATGAGTTAGCTTGTTCAGTTAAATTACAACCAGTGAATGGCATTGTCAACAGTTGGCCACCAAACTAGGACAATGGCTTTTTATCTTACAAAATAAAGAAATAATAAAAAAGAAAATGTAATACAAAAAATGTGGAAACATATCTTTTGGATTCATTCTTTTAAATTATACTCTGAAATGGATGGAACAAAGAATGATTAAATGGTTAAAAGGTCATCCTGCTGATACCATGGACATTTGCTGGCAGTAGTGGCTCTACCTATGACAAAGGAGCCATTATACAAGCTAAGTTAGACAAGTCTCTTGTTTTATCATTATCAACCAATTAAGGTTTACTTAAAACTTAGAATGTGTTTAATTTTGTGATGAGAAAGAAATAGAAAAAATAGTTTTCATTATATTCAGAATTTATGATTACCTAGTTATATTAGACTTTCTCTATCTATTAAAGTTTTCAGATTAAGAAAGTTAAAGTATTATATTATTTTCTCAGAGGTAACTATTTCTTCCAGTGAATCGCCAATTGTTGTGTTGTAAACCAACCCCCCCATTTATAAATCCTTTACAATTTTTTTTATTTATTTTGAAATGGGTCCCTTTTTAAATAAACTTAGTTTGATTTGTCAGTTCAAAAATAAAACTGGTATTAACCTTATAATAAGAAAAATCTTTATTAAAAGGCCCAATGGAAATGACTCATTTTATAAACACTTTTAATAAAAAACAAAGTGTTCCTTTTAAAATATTATAAAACCATTGTACATTGCGATAAAGTGATCGGAGATCACATATCGCAATGACAAAGGGACATAAACCAAACAAAGCTTCATCTAATCCTTCGATCCGAAAAGGGAATCGCAATTGGCAATCAAAGAAATTAACTACCAAAGGCACGCACACAAGGGCTCATCATATCTTCCAATCCGATATCGCAATCAATAATCAAAGATATTCATTGATAAAGGGACATATTTAAAGGACTCATCAAATCTCTCGATGCGATAATGTAAATCGTAATCGGCAATCGACAGAATCATATGACAAAATGTTAAAAGCTTAAGCCTAATCCCGATTGCGATCAACTAATTGGGCGTGCATCTCAAAAGGTAAATGTATGCTAAAAATGGTTTTCATGTATAATATCCCACCCCATTATATTATAATATTATCTTTTGGCAATCAGAGATATTCATTTCAAGTCACTAAGCCTTTCCCTTTGAAACTCTCGACTGCGATTTTCGATTTATCTCTGATCGTCGATCGAGGAAATATGAAGCATGCTTGAATTAATCATTCGATATATGATCGATGAGATGGGCATTTATTCTAATAAAACCACACCGCAGTTTAAACAACTATTACTATTATAGTTAAGGATAGATCTTTTAAAAGATTTCATCCGTGGTAATTCTTAACTCTATTTAATTTATCGTATGTCAATCACCGTAAATCTACTCATTCTCATATTAGCTTGCAGCAGCACTATCTCTGTATTACGGTTTTCAATTATCTATGCAGAGTCTCTCCGAACTCCTAAATCTAGAGAAAATGGGGAAGAAATCAAAGAAGTCCACAGCAGCAGCTCCTGCAGCCAAATATGTAGGACCAGGCAAGAAAGGATTAATCTCAGATACGACATGCCTTGGTATGGGAAATACCAACTGGAAAGTATTTACAATCTAATAGAGGAAGAGGAGTCTGAAGAAGTAGAATAGGAAGCCACTTCCGATTCAACCAACAAGTGAGAGGAAACTCTAAAAGAATTGGCTTGTTCATATCTTCATAGGATAGCAGTATGAGCTAAGATTCTACCATACACTGGTGTAGTAAGATGGGTGGTTCAAAAAATCCCAACTACGGATAGAACATTTCGCACAATTGATGGGAGGATATTTGGCTCATTCAAGCTTGAAGATCTTAGGCAAATGTATCATCTTCTACCACCCAAGAATCATTACAACAAAGCATTCCTAGAATAATTGATAAGGAAAACGACTCAGAGTCAGACCTGATCAAGCAATGGATACATTTCCTGGAGAAGCACAAGCACGAGTCATCGGGTAAGTACTTTGTTGATTCATTAGCTTCCCCTTATTTCTATGCTAGAGCTATGATGTGTGGGTTGTGGGGAATACATGATTCTACCAAATTCACTATAGAGATGGTCCCCCTAATGGAAGCAGCAATTAATGGTTATGTTATGGGTAGGGTGAATATTTTGACTGATAGACTATATATCGAGATATTAGAATACAAAAGGAATGCATCTACAACTTCCCCGATCATTCCTCCTTTCTATTACAGTGCATACATTATGGATAATATTTGTTTTAATTCTAAATATTCAGTACTTGGATGGAGATGGACTCCCAAGATCCGAATACAATCCATATTTACCACAAGCAGTTATGGAAGGCACACTACCAAAATCACCTATATAAAATTTGCAATGGTTTTATTCTCCCTGTATATTATTCTATTTTTAATAAGCCTGCCCCCAAGATATCCCAAGAAGTAGAAATTGAGTTGATAGCAGTATGTAGTTAGTTTGGGGAGGAAAAATTTACCTATGTAAGGCTTTTTGGTAGCCTTACTAAACCCCATGTTCTCCCCCTATATGTTCCCAATAAATTGTTAGCTCGGGAATTGGCTTATCAGGTAACAGTGGAAGGGACATCCAGAACCCTTAGAGATTCAAAGAAACACATGTGGCCGATCTTTCCCTTACGATGTGGCATTTTCACTTTACATGACTACAAGCATGCATAAAAAGTGACAGAAAAGATTTAAATACTGAATCTTGCTACAATTCCGAACAGACAATATGATCCAAGAAAGGTTGCTTATAATGTCACATCTCAAGCCAAACTTGCCAAATTTGATCATGAAGCAGATGACTTCGATGATTGATTTGCTTCAGATGAATCATTATTTTAGGTTCAAGGATTGGCTAGGATTAGGTATGAAGAAGAAGGGCTAGAAGCATTCAATAGGCTCAAATAACAAAGGTTGCAAACTTTGCCTTTGGACCTATTAGCTACAACCCTGACAGTTCAGTCAAGTGAAACCGAATAGAAAGCTGCTGACAAGAATCCTTTAGTGGAAAAGGTTCTTGAAAAAGAAAAATTTCCAGAGCAGAAGCAGGGACAAGTAAAAAGTAGTGAGCTCATTAATTCAGACATTCATATTGATCCCAAGCTGCTCAAATAATGGTAATAATTTGACTCAATCATCGGTAATACTGAGAGCCTACAAGGATTTAGCACACCTGAGATGACAACTGTTTAGAAGTTAGCAACTAATACAGTTCCGACTAAAGGAACTAGCGGCCCACCCATGACTCAAAAAGATGTAGAGGTAATCCTCGAGAATCCATCTGATGAAATTGTTCTACATGTAGAAGAAATACCACCCTTGGATGTCTTCTACAACCCTAAGCATAGAGCTGTAATCAAGAGACAAAGGAAAAAGAGAAAACTTGATCAATCTTCTCTTTTGCCTTCACAAATGGAGATAACAAATGTGGTATGGAAATAAGAAGTCAATCCTTCCAAACAACTTACTAAACTCTATCAGTATGCTGGAGCATACACAACATCTACTATGGACAAGGCATCGGAAGTCAGCAATTTACTCAAGGAAAAGGATCAAGCGATTATTTTGTTAGAGACATAGGTATAAGAGAAGCAACAGAGAATAGAGAAATTGGAAAAACAGTTAGCAGCACAGAGACAGTAAAATGATCAATTAAACGAGCAATTGCTCAAAGAGAAATGAAGTATTGATCAACATGCAATTCAGAAGCAACAAGAACTATCTCTAGCATTAAGCAAACTACAATCAATAAACGGACAGTTGAGCAAATAAAAAGAAGAATAGATTGCTCAGCTGTCATTGCAAATAGAAAGGTTCAAAGGATATCCTCAAGTGGGAGAATTCAAATCAAAGGCTCTCTAGATTACTAAAGCATTATCTAATTAGTTGAACTTATTATGTCATAATATCTCTCTCGCTCTTCCCCTCTATGAAATTTTATCATCTATGATTGATAAATCAGTTGATGTGAGGCATCAATTGGAACAAGCAGATGAGAAGTTAATAGAGTTTCTCTCTTGGAAAGAAACCAAGGAAGAAAAAGCTTAAAATCTACCTAAAATTCTGGAATCACATAAAGAAATCGTGTTCCTTGAGTGGCAATCTCAATTAATGAAAGCAGAAAGGGCGATGTCAAGATGCAGATTGGTGACTAGTAATCTGATAGATTTAATTAATGATACTCTTTATTTGTCAAATTTAATTTTAGAATGTTCTCCAGGGAAACTACCATCGGTGAAAGTATTAGAACATACATGGAAACAAGAGTTGGATAAGAGGGAAAGATTAATAGAAGGCATTCAGACCTTAACATGGGAAACCTTTTGGTTCTTCCTTGTTAAACCATATAGTCAATGAAGAGGGATCATATGTCTCACCAATGTAATCGGTTATATGGTTCCAGAAATTACTGATGCCACATACACTGCCCAATTATATTCGCGTATGAGTCATCCTCTAGAATTGCAGCTAATGCTCACCATCTGCCAGCTCAAGCCATAAGATAGTTAGCCAAAACAATGAACCACTCTAACTGGCTGCAAGCATGCCTATTTCCAGGATATTTTCATATATTTGTGATTTGGTTATACCAGCACACATCATTTTTATTTCATAGTTAGTTAGTTTAGATAGTATTTATAGACCCTTCCATGTTTGTAGAAAGGGTCCTAAAATTTTGTGTTAAGACTTAGATCGAATGTTGCACTATTGTGCTTCTGATATATATTTTTTTAAAAACTAGACCTGAATTCTGAGTTTTAATGAAGAGTAGTTTTGTATGATATGCACTATTGCTTCTTATAAAAGTATTTCCAAGTTAGAAAGCTGGATCCGAATGCAATTCATATTGGGGGGGACTCAAACAAATATGGTACTACTATTTATGTTTTTGGTTCATTCTTTTATGTGAATCAGCATTAATTCATTTTCCTATTATTGATATATGTATATTCTTTCACACTAATTCTTTTACTTATCACTATTGAATGTTTAAGAGTTGTTATTTTTCATATATATATGTGTCAATGATATATAAATATCAGTGCAATAATGTTTTAATTATTACTTTGGTCAACTACTTGAATAAAGTAATTATCATATGAATGAATATTTTTGTTTATAAGTAGAGTCATCTATATGCCTACTTTTCAAGAAGAAACATCAAGAATTACACTAAGAGAAAGACTTCCCGGGATAGATTAGTTAGTTATTATTGCATTTTAGAATAAATATTTCATCATTGCCCATTAGATATAAGTAAATTGATCACTTATCCATCCCATTTATATATCATTAGGAAACTGGTCCCATTATATCCAGTCGGAGCCACCACACCAAACAAAAAAGGAGCTGCCTTTAAGGTCTGGACCTGGTGGTTTTCCCCGATGTTGATGTAGCAATTTTTCATGCATCAACAAGTCCCTATGAAGACATCAATCCTTTGCTTCTCTGGCCTTATATTAAATTTTTGAAATTCCTCAATGTGCTATGCCGTTGAACCCTTTTGTTTGAGAATTATCAGTTGGCTAAAGAAGGTGTTACTCTTTGTATCCTCATAATGTGCTATCATTTCTTCTGTGAAAGTTGACCAAGTGACGAGTGCTTTACAAGAACAAAGCCCTTTATACCATAAAAATTGATTTGGTTCTAAATATAAAGATGCAATATGTACCTTTTGTGAAAGTTGAACCTCATGTAGATCAAAATATTGCTCCATTTGTAGCATCCAATTTACCAGATCCTTGCCATCAAACTTCCTCATATCCCTTTTTCTTGATTTTAGGAGCTCGATCTTGAAACGAATGTAAATTTGTAATTTGGGATCTTTAAGTTCTGAAATTGCATCCTATAGTAGCCCTCTAAGTCCTAATTCTAACCCTACAAGTATGATCAAGATTGGATTCTACAAGAAAGAGTTATGTCAAATCTCCCATGATGACCAGATTATAGACATTTTTAGTAGAGAGAATTTGTCTGAAGTTCCACATGTCACTGTTTCAACCTTTGGGTCTAAAAACTATACACAGAAAACTACAGTCCATCCTCTTTTAGTAGCTTCTTATGAAATTTCAATCTGATGCTTACAACGAGAGTTATGACAATTTTCCCAAGGCCACCTATTTAGGATGTAATTCAAGAGTTTGCAAAAATGATAACTTGCTAAGATTATATCTCCACAAATAAAGTGAGAAAGGATCTAAGATTCAGATCTAAGGTTCAAACCGATTTCATCTCAAATGGGTTTTTTTATTTTTTCTTCTGAAACTGCTTAGCAAAAATGTTATAGTGAAAATTCCATGATGACTTGTTGGGAGTAGCGAAACCCTAGAATCCAAAGCTTTGATACCAACTACAAATTACGCCTTTGAAATAAGCTTCTTCGAGGGGGAAACCTCCTTTACATTACACAAATGAACAATTGTTAGATGATACAAATGAAAATACCTCCTTTCTATATATAGGAGTCTAAGGGGTCATAATATAATCAGAGTCGACATAACAATAATAATGTAAGGGCACAATAATAAAAATAGTGGGTTGCTATGGGGCACACTAATAACAATATGGGGACTACATGGGCACAAAAAAATAATAAGGAAGTTGTACTAATAACAATAAGGGGTTACACTAGTAGTATAGGGACCTAACAGGAAAAGTGCATAATAAGATCTCGTGTATCTCCGTATACAGATATTTGTTCAACCACTCTTCCTTCGACATGCGTAAATTCCTATTTTCTTGCGCTGCGAACTTGTGAATCTTCTGATCCAACCACTTTTCAATTTCTCTCTTGGTAATATTCTAATGATGCACCATCACACATCTCTTTTAAGCAGATCCCATTCCCAACAATAGAGCCATTTTTTGGCTAAGAGGGTACTTACCCAGGTTTAGAGTTAGCTGTGCCAACCAAAAAAACCCTACACTACTGGCCCTTTCAACAAAATCCTGTGTAGCACAAGCTACGGTCTCACGAAAAGCAGTATGGGGGGATGTAAGAACCAAGTTTATCCATCGAGAGACTTGTGTGATGTCTTCCAGCACCTTAGATCTACCTTCCCGCAGATCGATAAAGTCTTAGGGCACGTTGTTGAAACTCTATTAAAATATCCTTCAGACCTTCATGAAGGTCTATGAGAAGTCCTTGCAGACCTCTAATAGTATATTCACCTACTTACGTGCATCAGAGAGAAGTTCTAAATTAGTATTCGTGCATATTTACTTAATTCATCAGTAAACATAAGAGAAATAACTAGCGTCTTTGCGAAAGTATTTAAGCATGCATTGCATACATTATTAATATTTATTTAAGATAATCACGTAACTTTCAACCAATATTTCATAAAAAAATCATTGATCGTCAACATAAAATATTAACAGAGGTAGACATAGATACACATGAATTTCTTTGAAAACTGTCTTTACTGATCTTCAATTCAAGGTTACAGACTCAAAACTACCATACACACATAGCTGCAAGGGTCCATGCACTCATCTGTAGACTCTACCTAGGCATCTATTGATCCAAGTGGATATTGGTGGCCACCCGCTAATTCGACTTGGATCCCCTCTAAGTGCTTCGTGCAGTTTTTTTCAGTTTCCTTAATTATGGCACAATTTACTATTTTTAGCAGTTTTTCGGGT